>QKWP01000767.1:154645-167405 GCA_003550325.1 Gigaspora rosea
CAAACATGTGCATATATTATGAACCTGAACATGTTCATGAACCTTGAACTGAACCTGAACTGAACTTTTTTTAAGTTCAGGTTCAGGTTCATGTTCAATAATTTTAAGTTCAGGTTCAGTTCAGTATTGAACTTTTAGAGCAGGTTCAGGTTCAGGTTCAGGTTCATTGAACCTGAACCTGAACCTCTATTGAACTGAACTGAACTTCGGAACCCTAACAAAAGGGGCTCTGATTGCGAGCGTATTAAATTCAAAGCCAGTTGTGCTGTTATTGGATGCGAAATATCCAGTAACGGTTTTATTTTTAACAAATAAATCACTTAGCTTAATCGAGTCTATTTGGTGTATAAATAGTACTTATATTATTAAAAAAACAAAATAATAAAATAATATATTCTGTTTCAGAAAATTTAAATTTTAAGATGTTTAGTACAACAGTGTCACGCAGCTACCCTAATTCTTTAATTGTAATTTTCACTATGGTGTTAATGATTTGATTGGGTAATTTACTTGTTATGATTTTGACCATAAGTTTGCCGGGTATTATCGGGCCTAATCGGGCTTTCTTATAAAAGCTTGAACTCGGCCCGATATTTAACAAGCCCGATTTGTGTTTGGCCCGAACAACAGCGGGCTCAAAATTATAGGCCCAAACTGGACCAAAGCCCGGCCCGGCCCGCAAGTTTCTGGGCTTAGCCCGGCCCGTCCCACACCTTAAACAAAATTAACCAAAAGTCCAAAAATTCAGAGAAAAATCCTACATAAAAGTTCACTAGTAGTTCACCTGCCAAACACCTAGAAGTCCACAGAAAAATTCACCTATCAAACGACTAGAGGGAAGCTATAAAAAAAGTTACCTATCTACCAAATGCTGAAAGACCAGTATGAAGATTCACTGACCAAATATAGAAAAAAGTTCAAGTGAAAGTCTACATGAATCACCTACTACAAAAAAAAACCACCAAACTTGACAATACCAACAATGAAAAAGAGCCACCAAACTCAATAGTACCAATTACCAAATGTAACGACATCAGTGACAAAAAGATACACCAAACTGGATGACAACACCCATAATGAAAGAAGATACACCAATGGACGACGAAAGAAACCTGAAAGTAAAGAATAAAAAAATGCTAGTATGTAACTAAGTAAAAGACAAATAGAGACAAAATAAAAAAAAACGGATACATATTTTTATCTATACTGTGTAACTGGTGAAAAAAATAAAAACAATAAAACTATATGATATATATATAGTAGGCCAATATGCAGTACTGTGTAAGTAGTATAATTTTGTATGCCGTATAAATGCTATATGCTGTATTAGTAGTATTGTTATACAAATAAATATCTAACTTGTTATAAAGATCGTCTTTGTTATATAAATAAACATTTGACTTTTTGAAAAATTACCAGTTGGCTATACAAATCTAAACATATGGTATATCAAAAAATTATATAATAAGTCTATACAAAATCAGTTTCAGTATTATATATATTCTTTGAAGTCCTGCTATTTTGATTAGAAGAACATTTTTTACTTAATACAAAAAATCAATTAACTTAGTAAATTTAGTGTAAAGTAAAAATTTTGAAAAGTAACCAAAATTTTAAAATTTTTTAAAAATTAAAATAAATTTGATTTGATTTGATCAAATCAAATTCAAATCAAGGGTTTATTCAATTTGATCAAATTCAAATATGCCTAATATTTGATTTGATTTGACTTTGAGGAACCCTAATTTTGAGTATTAGTTATCAGAAATAGCAAGTTATTAAATTTAAATTATAGAACTAATAGGGTGTGGCAACATAGAGAAGCTGTCTGGTTGTCACCCCAAGTGGCAGGTCTAGAGTTCAATCCCACTGGAGACGAATTAGAAAATAGGCCTGTATTATGGTAACATTTGTTCATCGATCGGTCGGGTATATTACCTGTAACCTTGGTACCACTATCTTGAATGGAAGCATAAGCACAGTTGTGTAAGTTATACAGACAAATTCAAGGACCGGAACAATTGAAACCTGTTTGGCAAGCCCCGAGCAGAGTGATAAAGAAGATCCTTCTACGGTGCTACAGAAGCCCTTGCAACCAGAGACCGGAGAACTGAACGGAATATATCCCATGGCAAGAAGGGACACCAACCTGGCCGCTGGAGTCGTATCTGAGGAAAAGGACCTATGTTTCAGAAGTAGGTACCAAGGAAAGGGTGACTGTTAGCACATAAAGCTGGGCAGACCAATCCTTCCAGGCCAATTAGCTTGGTAGTTTGAGAGAGATCAGTATAAAGTTAGAGGTATCGGATGTGAGTACTGGGGATCAAAATGAACTCTACAAGGGCAGACGGAACTAGCTGACCAACAAGAAGTAGAAACATGGAGGCATGTACTTGTCAAAGCCCAATGGAGCTCTGGGTGCACCCATATGGGAGTCTTAGAATGTTAAGAGAATCTAGGACCACCAGTAACAGGTATAGCTGGTATAAGTGCATGTAGTGGTAGATCGGGTTGGCCGAGCCTTATAATGCCATCCAACTATATTAGGGACTGGAAGCTTTGGCAAAACATGCCTGGGTACTCGTCACCATAGCAGGGAGTACAGTCGTTTGCATATTTCTGAATTCGGAATGTCAAATCTTAGGTTCCCAAATCGCAAAAAAATCGGCTAGTTGTGGTAGCATGCAGGCTTGAGATACTTACCAATGTGGTAAAGGCAGCTGCATGGCTTGAGATACGAACTCCCAAGAAGTATGCTAGTAAGGAACTAGGTACACCAATTTGGAAGCAGAAAGCGCCTATCTGGAATTACATACACCAAATTGGAATTAATGATATTAGGAAATGTGGGTAAATTGGTAGACATGTAAATACTAACAGTTGGTTGGGGAAAAGGGACGTCCAAAAAACCAGGCTAGCTATATAAATAGGAGTATGATAGGCTCTGGTAGGTTTAGGTTATGGATAAAATAGTCCAAGTCTCAGTACTTAGTAGATAGTATAATAATTGTAAGCAATATATAGGGAGCGGTCAATTAAAACACAGCTTATGCATTTTTTGCAAAAATGAGTTAACAATACTATCAATTAAAGCATGCATTTGACTATATAATTTAGCATTAAAGCATCGATTTGCATAATAAAATTTTTTCAATGCCTATTTTTCTAAATGCCGTATGTAATTAGAAGCAATCTAAAAACAGATTTTAGAAATTAGCTTGTTGATCCTTGCCACATAGTCATAGAAAAGAGCTCGTATAATTGGATAATTCATGTAGATCAAACAGGTTCTACTAATAATAGATCATCATTGTTGTTGTTACACTTAGAGGTTGTATCCGAAATAAATTTCAAATTCTGGATAACCCGCCCATTTACCAGATTATTACCGGGTCATAAACCGGATTGTTTTAAAAAATCTGGGTTACCCGGGTGACCCAGTTGACCCGGTTTGTTTGATTGGCTAGTGCAAAATTGAGGTAGCTCTTAAAGGCATGTAATTTTTTTAGAGGTTGTACCCGTTAAAAAATTTAAGCTCCGGGTTACTCACCCGTTTACAACATTATAAACTGGGTTATCTTAATAATCCGGGTAACCCAGTTTTTTTTGATTGGTTGATGCAAAATCATAAATTCTCTTTTATGCATTTTTTTAAAAAACTACGTATAATGATAAT
Organism: Gigaspora rosea; assembly: GCA_003550325.1. Taxonomy (NCBI): domain Eukaryota; kingdom Fungi; phylum Glomeromycota; class Glomeromycetes; order Diversisporales; family Gigasporaceae; genus Gigaspora; species Gigaspora rosea. Next base: position 158,322 of record QKWP01000767.1, read on the forward strand.
GGTAACTGATAAATTTATTTAATTTTTATGTATAAAATTTAATATATAAGTTTAACCGGCCTAAAAATCATTCAGCAAATTTCACAGGTGCCCCGAGAAGCATGATAATAGCTGTAACATAATCAGTTTATTCTCCAATGGCTAGAGGCCGTCGGAAAATATACTGGGTTTAAATAATAATATTTAAAATGACCTCACTTCCAACTACATATGTACTGTACATACGTTTGTATGTCACATTATCATGCTTATGGATAATTAATCCAGGTCACCCAGTTAACGATAGCTATGACCGGTTGACATGTGTTAACTGGGTTACCCAGGTAACACTTATACGGGTACAAGCTCTAGTTACACTAAATTTAAAACATGATTTTCTCAAAATGGAAAAAAAGCCATAAGGCGTGTTTTAATTGACTGCACCCCATATTGTAACGATTAATATACACTCAATAAAGTTCAAAGACATAACCTCACCTTAACATTAAAAAAAAAAATTATAGAACTAATATAGTAGATTAACTTTTTATTAGTTATAAAAAGTTATTAGTTTGAACAGGATCAGTTTTAAGAAAATATACTGTATTTTATCTTTCTTCTTTGTATATATATTTTTTTAAAGATTAAAGATAAGACCTTGCTTTTATCTTTATTAAATTTAATAGAAACTTTTACAATACTGAAAGAAATTTTATTTTTTTTAAATCTAATACTAAGAATGAAAACTTAAACATATAGCTAAGTAAATCTAAATACTTATTTGTAGCCTAAACTTACTCGAGTAGCCAAGGCTTATCTAGATTTGTGTATATATAAAAATATCAAATAGAGGTATAGAACATTTGATCCATTTATACAACCAAGTTTCAATTTTTGCAATGAAATATCAGAAATGTAATTATAACTGTCTTGCATATTATTTAAAAAATTTGGTATAGAGAATATATTAGGGAGAGAAAATGAAGATTGGAAGTATAGTCACCTCTTTCTAATCTGAATCTCTCTAAACCGAACACTATTAAATTCTCTCTAAACCAAACAAAATCTTCTAGAACATTTGTAAATTTTATTATAAAGTTCAGATAAGCCATATATAATTTTTTGAAAACTGAACTTTTCCAAATTTTTATATAGTAAAAAAAAGCAGTCCCAGCAGTTCAAATTAGAGAGAGTTGACTGTATATTACTTAATTTTGAGATCTAGAAATGCAGTATAAAATCTAAATATTTGTATAAATTTGTTGATTAATATGAAGTAAGAGTAAAATGGTAAGGAAACAGGCTGATTTAGAAGATGTATTCTTTGTACGTTTTATTAAGTAGCTAAGAATTAGTATTTCTTTAATATTAGATAGATTTCTATAATATACAAGTATATTATTAGAAAAATAAGCCTTTTATAGGAAATTCAAACTATAGTATTAATTTTCTTTTAGAAATTTCTTATAGTGCATAGCAAGCCAATTTGAATTACTACACAAACATACTAAATATCTTGTACTAATATATTAACAATGCAATTCTTCTTGTTTTAGCTATAATATTAAATTGAGACTTTAACATTTATTTCAATCTTGTTTTTATGCCTGAGCTATATTTTTTAAATTTTGATATAGAAATTATTCCAAGGTTCTTTTAATGTTTTTTCTAATATTTTTTACAAAAACTAAACAATCACCCAATTTTAGAAACAATAAAAGCAGAGCTTTTTATATTTTCTAATTCAACTATTGAATAACAGTTTTAAAAAAACTTTTTAATTTTTTTATTGGTATTAAGATGAGACCTTGCTTATATTTTTATTAGTAATTTAAAAAGCTACTATATAAAAGTATACTTTTTTGTATAAATACAAAATTTAAATTATATACAAGAATTAAAGCTTATCTGCAATTTAAACCTACTAGAGTAGTCAAGACTTACCTAATTTGATAATGTTAAAAAAATTTATAGAAGTACAAAAAAAATTCTTATTTACATCAATATGGGCTGCTTATTAATATTCTTATATAATATTCCAATTTTAGTAAAAAAAAAGTGCATATTTTCTTTTACAATATTTTTAGAGATTTATATATGCTTATTTACTACAAAATTCTATTAATACCGGTATATCAATTACAAATTGACCCAAATCTTTATTTTTTTAAAAAAGAGAATCCAACTTTAATTAGTAGAAATAAAAATGCAAAAAAATACAATTATATTATCTTCTTTTGGGTTTTAATTTTTTATATAAACTAGACTTTTTATTATTACAATATATTTAATTTTTTTCTTTATAAATACAAATATAGTTATAGTTTTCATCTATAGCCATGCATATTACAATTTTTATTATATTAAAATTAGCCCAAATATATATCTTAACTTGCATTTTTACAAGGGGTATTGATAAACAAGTTTAGTTATTGCTAACTTAATTAAAAAACTTTAAAAAAAATTAAAAAGTGTAATAATAGTTCTCTAATATTAATGATAAATATAAGACAATAAAATATTCAATATATTTAAATTAAAAAAGTATTAATCATTATATTATTAAAATTTTTTTATATAAAAGTTTTTTATTGTTTTTTTTAATAACTCTTTTTATTAAATTAGATAGTACCAGATATTATATAATATTTTTTGAAGAAGAAGAATGAATATCTTATATCTTATATATAGTATAATATATTATATATTAGTTAACCAATTTGTTATACTTTTTTGAACTAGTTTTTTTTTTATATATAAATTTATAAAAAATATATAAAATTACTATAAATTTTAAACTTGAATATTTTTTTTCTATATATATTTTTTTTAGATTTTATAACTAAGACCTTGCTCTTTATTCATTATAAGCTTTAAATTATTACATATAAAACAACAAAACAAAAACAATATATAACTAAAAAAAATAAAAAACTCAGACTATACAATAGTCTTCTGTTGTTCTGTAGATTTTTATTTGTAGCCCAAAGTTAGCTAAAGGAACCCTTAGATATACCTAGACTATATGAATAAAAATTGTTAATATCATAGAGTCCATCTACCAAAAATGGCCTAGGTCCAATAATGTTAAACCAAAATAAGTAGTCTAAAAACCTGTTGCTTTTATTATAAATATTTTAGAATCTTCTTCTAGTAGTTTACTCTGAAGACCTCATATATCATTCTATATTATTTGTTTTCAAACCACTCATAACAATTATATTTAATATAGTAGATGCCTTCCAATTAGTTAGTATAAATACTATCAATCTTTTGAAAAAAGTATGCCAAACAACCCACTTTTTGAAAATTCTTCAAAAGAAAAAAAAACCAACAATACCAGGTAGTTACCACTTGTGCAAAGGAGAGTAGATCTTCCTATATAGTTCAAATCCAACAAAGAGCTGCTTAGTACTTCTTTTTGGTAAGAAATAAACTCTAAACTTGTTAGCAAATAGTTATCTCTAAATAACAAGCACAGTTTCTAGTTAGTAAGTGATAAACTCTAAAGCTACTAGCAGATACTCAATTAACTATATCTCTAAATAGTAGCTACCTATTGCTTTATATGTTTTTCTAGGTTTTTCTACTATTTTTGTTAGTAATGATAAATGATCTAGTCATTGCAAATTTTTTAAATGATCTCAAATAACCCTGAAATGATTGGTTATTAATAGTTATTTCAATTTTGAATCATTTAGAAATGATTCATGACCAAATAACCAAAGTTATTTAAAAATGCCTAAGATCATTTGAGGGCTATTTAGTTATTGGGCTACAGACCCTATTGTTTTCCTGACAAGTTAGCCCGTATTAGGTTAGGGTTAGGGTAGGATCTTGAATAATCTATATGAGGTCATATTTGAAAATAGCTAAATGGCAAAAAAAATATATTTAAAAGAATGCAAATGGGTAATTTTTATAAATCATATATTTGAAATGTGCTAATAAAAAATTCAGCCCATAATAGTAACTCAGCAGTTAATAAATACAAAAATTAGTAAAAATACAAAAATTGGAAAATGCTAAAATTAGATAAAAATAGTATAAAACAGTTTTATAAGTATTTTTTTTTATATTTTGTACTATACAGTATAACTCTGCAAAAGTCACATACCAAAATTAGATATTCTATATACCTATTGTGAGATTGTAACTAAAGTGAGCAAGAATTTATATATAGTGCATATAGTTAAATAGAAGAATTGGAGATAACTATAGTGAGATTGTGACTAATGCAAATATGACTATTGTGGGGTTATACTATATATATTTCTAATCTATGTCAGCTTATAGATCAAATAGGCATAAAAAATTTTTATCTTTTTTTTTTTTTAAAGAATATAAATATGTTTTTTTTAAAAATATAATAATTTTGTTTTTTTTATTTTTTTTAAAAAACATAATTCTGGTTTTTTTTTAGAAAATATAATTCTGTTTTTTTTTTTAGAGAACATAATTTTGGGAGGTTTTTTTTAAAGAACATTGTATTTCAAAAAAGTTAAAGTTGGGCAAAAACTCTATCTAATATTTAAAATATAGCTTATATACCAAAACAAAAGTGCTAATCAAAAAAAAAATTTACTATAATGCTTAAATATTAGTTTATATAAATTATTCAGAGTCCTATTAGGGTTAGTTCCAGTTAATTTTTGTCAGGATCTTATTGTTCATGAAGTGGTTGTCAGAAAAATAATAGAGATCCACTAGACTATCATGAATATAGAATTTGTATCCCATATCTAATATTTTTTACATAGATTGATTAATTTCAGCTGCATAACAATAATACATATATATAGATTTGAAGTAAACTAGGTTGGGCTAGATATTTGTAGACTTGTGCCCAAACCCAATAAAAGTTTATATGCCCAGTTTAACCTAGGAATAGTAAATAACTTGATTATTTGATCAAAATTTAAATAACTTCAAGCTATTAAATCATGACAAGATTATTTTAGTTATTAAGTTCATTTAAGTCATTGGCATATAAAATGATTTTATTGGTCAAATTGCTCATATAAAAAGTTACAAACTTAGCTATATTTTAAAGTTCCAAATTTTACAATCAAATAATATTTATGTCTTAAGTAAAGTGTTTAAAATATGCAATTTATTATTTCGAACACCTTACTTAAAACATAATATTAATTGACTTATAGATACAATAATTGATTAGTTTAATTTTATTTGATGGCCAATTCTGATTAGCTAAAGAAGTGCTAAAGAGCATTAAAATATTAACTAACTATGTTAAATGACCTTCTAGATAATTTGAGCCTCAAAATGATCTATTGACTAGTTATCATTATTTGGGCTATTTGGGTCATTTCAGGTTATTTACTATCACTAGTTTTTGTTGCAACTTTACTTTGAAATTTCTGTGCATATGTTGGTACAAGTGATCAGTAGTAAGAGTTATAGAAGATCTTTTTTTCTCTATATATTAACTTAAAATTAAATTTTTTATAAATATAAAACATGTGAAAAAAAAAATTAAGCTTAAAAACCAGATTAAATTTTGCAATTTTGTACAAATCAAAAATGTAACTTTGCTAAAAACAAATATTTTTCAATTTTAAAATATTAAGTATATATAAAAACATGTTCTAAACAAATTTATTTAGAAGACAAAAATAGGTTACTCTATTAGAGAAGTGCAGAACATCATATAATTTTTTGGAAAGAGTGGTCTCTATTTTATCATATTATATATATATAAATATAAGTGCTGCTAATTTGCCTTCTGGTAATATTAACTACTTTACAATTTACCAATAAATAAATAATAAAATGAAATTAAAAAAAAAATAAATAAATAAAAAGTAAAATCGAATTGTAGGGTTATTTTTTATGGAGTGTAAAAAATTAAAGTGGAGAGAATTGTTGGCAGCAGACTGAAATCCTGTGATACATGTGATCCACATGACTTTGCTAAAATGATTACATTTTCTGTTGTAAAAAAAAAAAATTTTTTTAGAATTAGAAAAAAAATACAAGATCTAATCCTGGTTCTGATACTCTGCAAGACCATATAAAGATCATGAAAAAACTATCACCAAGCCTTTGCGATTCCATTAAAAAAAAAAGAAAACAATTATTGCAAGATCAGATTACTGATAGTGCTAGACTAAAAAGAAATAGTTTAATTAACAAAATTTGATTTACAATCAGTATTATAATGCATAAACAGTTGCATTTGAGGCTTTGTTAATTATCAGAATAGCCTTTCCAAATTTATCCAAGTTAAATGTAGAAAAATTGATTGTCAATGATTATAGTGTGATAAAGTTGATCTAGAAAAATTTGATTTTTTTTTTTTGTTTCATTTGTGAGTTTTATAAATAGAGGTGGGATTTGTTTTATTGGAAGATGGTCTTTACTATTTCTTTAGTTTTTGTTTAGTTTGTTCATAGTTCTTTCATAGTTGAAGGTGTCTAAAATTAATTCGAATAAAAACTATGTACACTTTTTGTTTCCTTTTGATTAAATAAAAACCAATTAAACATAGCTCAATAAAGCCTTATCTTGCCAAATCGATACACCTCTGTTTATTGACCTTATCGCTTGGTTGTGTTTTTGTGTGTGTATTTGTGTATTAATTTATTCAATTTCTTTCATGCACTCGGACCCTAGTCCACTCTCAACAATATGCCATATTTAGTAATTTACTAATTTTAATTTAGTAATTTAATTCTAAAATTAAAAGGTAATAACTAACTTAATATTTCTTAAAATTTTATAAAAATTTGAAGTTATATGTAATTTGTTATACTAAATAATTTTTACTTAATTTTAAAATTTAGTTAACTTAATAAAAAATTAACTTTAACTATATAGATATTATTTTAATTGATTTTTTAACAATTATTGTTTTAGCAATTGTGTAAATTGCAAAAAAAATTAAATAATTTTAATTATTTTAAAAGTATTGTATAAAATTTTATGATCTTTTTTTTTTATTTAAAATATAGATTTAATAAATTTATAGTATTATTTTTAGCTCAATATCTTATTTATTTAGCTCTATATAATTTATTAAAAAGTGTTCACAATATTTTGGTAGGCCACTGTATAAGGAAACATTTATATTTAATACAATAAATCTGCAATTATAGTAGATACTTAGGTGCCTTCATATTATTAATATTTGTTTTATTTTTTTCACTATTTTTATTTTTATTCTTTTTGTTACACATTTTTCACTAAATACCTGCACCACCATTTGGAGATAACCTCAATAAAAAAAGATCAAAATTATTTATTATATACCATTTTGTTGAATAATTATTATTTTTATCATTAAATTATCCAATCTTTCAACTCAGCTTTATGTATTTGTTTTTTTATCTGACTACTTTAGCTAAATGCAAAAATCTTTATGATTAATATTTTTACTCTTTTTTTAAAAATTAAATAGAAATTGTCAATTGAAGTATCCAATAACCAGTAAAACAAGAGCAACCAAGTTCTTTTTACTGGTAATTGAATGCTCTAATACCCATGAAGCTAATCAGCTATATCTATTCTATTTATGTTATAGTTATAATTATTAACTATATAAGAAATTGGTAAGGTTTTTTTACAAGTAGCCCTAAAAACTGCTTGCACTTTTTTTGTATTATGCTAGTTTTTCAAGGTCAATATCTAATTCTTTTAACTCTATTTTTATTCTCAGTAATTTTATGAATAGTAGTTAATATGACTACTGGGCCTATAAAAGAGCTAAACCATTATCAACTACTATGCCAAATAATGTATTCCACTCTAGTTTTTATTGGTTCAAGAATTTTAAAAAGTTTGTATAATTTGTTCTAACCATTTTATAAGCTCCAAAATTTTTATTATGCAGATATTGAAAAAAACTAATAGATAAAAAAAAGTTGTTCATATAAATATTAAAAGATTTATTAATAGTAATTAGAAAACAAGAAGATACACTTTATTTTTGATTTTATTTAAATTAGAAATTTGGTTTACTGGTACTTCTGGATAATTTTGGATTTGTGAAGTAAAAATAAAAGCATATGTATAACCCATGTTACAAAGAAATAGAACTTTATATTTCTCTAGTATAGGCTTGTTTTTGGTTCTTATAATATTCACACTATGATCTGAATACTATACAATCATTTTGTCAATTGATATATTAGATAATAAAATACAAATTAATTTAGAAATTGTTTGAATATAGCTTGCTAGCAGATCTAGTTTAGAATACCAATACAAAAGTAGGATATTACAGTCAGAAATATATATAAAATACTTAATTTAAATTAAAAAAAAATAAAAAAATAAATAAAAAAATAAATAAAAAATAAATAAATAAATAAATAAAAAAATAAATAAAAAAATAAATAAAAAAATAAATAAAAAAATAAATAAGAAGTAAATAAAAAATAAATAAAAAAATAAATAAAAAAAATAAATAAAAAATAATAAAAAAATAAATAAAAAAAATAGGGAAATGACAATGGCAACCCATCGCTATAGCGACCCTTATATGATCGACCAATCATTTTTGAGATAGGCGATCATATATAAACAATGATCATCATTTGATAATTATTGTTTATTTTTTATTTTTTTTCTTCTATTCTTCTTTTAAGCCGGAGTCGTTGCCTTGCCTCACTATTTCAAAGCTATAAGTTTTTTTTGTTTCTTTTTTCTCGTCTCCAACTGGTATTTCATTGTTTCTAGGTTTGTGTCATCTTGGGAGTCGCGTAATTTTGTTCTTTTGAAGCTTTTCGTTCTTTCGCCTGTGTTTCGCCATTTCGCAGACTACAATTTTATGCGACAAAATACAGGAAGATATTTAATAGGAAGGTTTTTTTATATTTATTTATTTTCTAGTGAGTAAGCACTTGTTTTTTTTTCTCGCTTTCTTATTTTTTTTTTCTTTCTTTTTTCTTCTCTTTTTCTTTCTTTTTTCTTCTCTTATTTTTTCTTTTTTCTTCTCTTATTTTTTCTTTTTTCTTCTCTTATTCTTTCTTTTTTCTTCTCTTATTCTTTCTTTTTTCTTCTCTTATTCTTTCTTTTTTCTTTATTTTTTTGTTATTTCTTCTTTTATTTTTTTTTTTTTTTTCTTTGTTTTTTTTTTTTCCT
>QKWP01000767.1:167728-185287 GCA_003550325.1 Gigaspora rosea
AATTCCAATTTTTTTTGTATTTTTTATTTTTTTTATTATTTTTTTTGGGGGTTTTTTATTTTATTTCGTAATTGTATTTTATTCTTTTCTTTGTTCATTTTTTTGTTCATTTTTTTGTTCATTTTTTCATTTTTTTTTGTTTTGTTTCTTGGATTCAGGTTTTTTTTGTTTTTGGATTCAGGAGGGCTTTTTTTTTTGTTTAGGTTTTCTTTTTTGTATTTTTTTGTTTTTTTTTGTTCTTTTTTTTGTTCATTTTGTTTGGAATTTTTTCTTTTCTTATTTTTTTTTTTTAAACTAATATTTTTTTTATGCATGTATAAAAGACATTCATATCAGAGCCCTGGTAACTTATAATTCATTTGGAACTGAGACGTAAGATAAGTATTTTTTTTTCTTCAGTTGTTTTTTGTTGTTATCAGAACTAATTCTCTTTTTTTCTTTAGGTTATTTTTTTTAAATGCTAATAAAGTTGTAGAGTTATTAGCCATCGCTGTCGTAATTGGAGTTGAAGTTGATACTGGATATATTGACTTATGGAAACCAAAGTGTTTAGGTTTCGAATTGTTAGAAGGGCACTGTGGGAGTTTTGTTTGTTTTAGTTTAGTGTAGAATTAGTTAGATTTTATCAATACATCTATATTACGATTTTGTTTGTACTTTTTTTTTTAATAAAATAATAAATTTTGAATATCATATATATGAAGACCAATCAAAATCGACCACATGATTCATGTGATGACTGATTGGCATTAGTCGTTACATGAATCACGTGGTCGATTTTGATTGGTCGATTACAGGGTTACTATAAAATAACACCCAAAAAAATAAATAAAAAAATAAATAAATAAATAAATAAATAAAATAAAAAATTTAATAATTTAATTAATTTGAATGTAATAAAAAAATTTATTAAAAAAACATATTTGCTCAAAATAAAGTAATAATATAAAAGTTGTTATTTTGTGCTTTGGAAAGCTATTATTTCTAGTTCAGTAATCTCTAATACTAGATAATTTAAAAATACTAGCATATATCAAAATTGCTAACCAAATTTTAAGTTTTTCTACAGTTAATTTTTCCTATCTATAATTTTCTTTGCACCTTTTATATAGGCATATTCATTAGTATTCTGGACTATTGTACTTATTTGTTTAGATTAAAAGAAAAGACTAAAAATTAAATATGGCGATGATACGAACTCTTTCTGACGATCCCTCGTACCAAATGTTTCAAGAACACTGACCTACGAAAACTCTATAGTTAATATATCTATATATAACAAAACTTCACCAAGCTGCTATCAGGTACAAAGTCTATTCACTGGATGTTCTGCACCTGAAATAGAGTTGAAAAGATTTGCAGACTTTTAAGCAAGGCACCTTGGCAGGCTTTGGTACTATTGAGCAAAGACGTAGTAGAGAAACTCTGGAGCTTTGTCAAGTTCTATGGATATGAAAGTAGAAGTAGAGGCTTGGTTAGATATGTTATTCTATACAGCGTAACTCCTTCCAACTCCTTTAAGTTTGGTACTTTTCCTCGAGCCCCTTTGGTCTTTTCGAAATTTCAAAAAGTGGGCATTTCAGTTTACCCCCTCCAAAAGATCAGCAGTGTTTACTCCTTCCAAATTAGGATAGTGCCTTCTGAATTGGAATCGACGTCACAAGTGAGGTCTGTTTCTGCATACGAGATAAACAAAAAGAACGTGTCAGAGGTCGGGAGTGATGACGTAATGAAATTTCTTTCTAGAACATCCCATTAGGCATATAGATTTTTTTTTTTTCTTTCTCTTGATGTATATATAGTATATGGTATAAGGCGTTTTCTTGTACAATACTATATAATTTTTATAGTCTTGCACAGGCATTGATAGTGCTATTATGTATTTCTTTTTTTTTGCTTTTTCTTTTTTCTTTTCATTTTTATCTTTTTTGTCAAATTTGGTTTGTCGTTTAGGTAGTAGTTAGTATTTCCCTATTTTATTTTTCCTTTTATTTTTTCTCCTTTTTTGTTATAGTTTTTCTAATAGTAGGTTCTTTCTACTAGAAAGGTTAGGGGAAAAAGTCTACAAAGAAGGCAATCTTGATATGGTTAGCATGTGCCAGCTGGTGATAGGAGGGAACACATTCTCAGTAAGTTGAAAATCCGAATTGAGCCAAAACTTTGCTAACTGGGTCACACTTGGATAAAATCAGGTGAGCTTTCTGTTAGAGTAGAATGTATGTATGTACAAACGCAGTTATATAATAAAGTCTATAAATACAAAAGGCAGGATTGCTGAATTTAAAAAAAAATAAATATAGCGATGATAATACAAATTCTTATCTAGTAGATAAGTTTAATATAAATTTATATATTGGGCGCAAATATTAAAATACATTAAAAAAAAAAAGGAGAAGAAAGCTATATATTTTTGATTTTATAATTTTGACTATTACTATAGCCATAACTATGACTATGACCATGTCCACAACTATAACTATGAGTACAACTATGACCACAACTACTATCATAGATTTCAATTCTTTTATCTTTAAGTTAATTATCTTGAACATTATAATTTTTATTTTTTCTGGATTTATGTAGCTTATATTTTTTATAAGTATTGCATGATAATTCAACAATATATTTGTGATTATTATTTTGTTTATTGAAATTGAGGTTTTTATTATAAAATATGATAAAAAAATTTAAAAAAAAAATCAATTTTGAATAAAAAATGTTTTACTGTAGTGCACTGACCAAAGTACCCTCTTTTTAATGCTCTCATTGCAAAATACTGGTACAAAGCACAAGAACTCTATTAATTAAATATAGATGTTTTTAAATTTTTAGACTGCTTATTGTAAGTATAAAATGTATAAATACTTAAATTATTTTTCTTGCAGCACAGACCTGCTGCCGTGTAATATACCTGGGTCTTTTGTAAATTTTTTGACAAATATTTTGTATAAAACCCTGGGTCTTTTGGTCAGTGCACTATGGTATATAGAAAATTTTAAAAAATTCTTTAAATAGCACTTTTTGAAACATTGAGTAAGTATATTAATTCTGTAATTAAATTAATTAATTAATTATATAAACAGAATATAAATCAATACTTATCTAATACAAAAAAATAATTAACCAATTTTTGTAAAAAAATATAAATTGATTTATATTCAAATTTAGAAATCACAGTCAAATTTGCTTGCAAATCTGTTTAAGGGTAATGTGATTTTAAAAAGGTAATTAAAAATTGAATAAATATATATAATGCACCTTGTGGTATGTTAATTCATTGCATATATATATGTAAATATAGTTTGTAAATCTATGTTATAAATAACAAAAAAAATTTCTATATAACAAAAATTTAAATTAATATAAGGTTAAAGTAAGAGTTAGTGTTAGAAATGAGAATAAATAATAGTATATACCAAAATTTTGCAAGAAATTTTTTTTGTTAGAGTATAAAAAATAGTTATATAAATAAAATTACAAATTTTAGAAAAATTTTTTATTTTGTATACAAAAAAATTTGCATATTACACCTAATCTTTAAATTTAATTAGTAGTTATTGAGTGTGATATACAAGCATTGCATATAGAGGTGCAATGCCTAATTAAGTCCTTAAAATTTATAAATTTTTATATATGTAATTATCAAAATTGTAAATATTCACAAATATTTATTGAATATTCAATATTTGGTTATACAAAATTCATAAATAATTAAAAATTTGTAATCAATATAATTATTATATTTGTATAAATATTTAGAATTGCATAGGTATCTATCCAAAATTTGTATATTCATTTAATACTACTTGTGAATATCTTTAAAATCTGCAAATATTTAATAAATAGTTATGATAAAAGAAGAAGTTACCTCAATATAAAAAGACTAATTAAGGAAAACTAATAAAATTCAATCTAAGGCCAATTAAAATTTAATAAAATATATTTAAAAGTTAATATAAGAATAATTTTAGATAAAATTGATTTTGGTTAATTACAGATAGTTGCTATATAGTAAAGTCTATATTTTACTATGTAAATCAATAATTGTTATTTAGTTAACTTGTCTAAAAGATAAAAATTTATTTGTTCTAAAATTTTATTAAAATTAAGAGTAGAGTTAAATTGTATCATTGATTATACTGTATACAAAATGTGTCTAAATTTTTGGTACTACATAATCATCATTGTTGTGTTCTTGGAATATTCTAGAAAATTACTGCATAAAATTTTTGATATTACATATTATGTGAGGTACACTAGTAGTACACCTGTACACGCAAGTATCTTTGTTAAACATATATATATATTTTTTATAATGATATATATAAATTATAACAATTTTACAAAAAATATTTTTATCCAGAATGAACTATAGCAATACTTATATCAAATATGTTCTAGAATCATTGTATCTTGATTCCCTAAAAGCTAGTTACCTGCCAGCTCATTTTACCGACCCCATATCCCCGACAGAATGTTTCACCTAAAGCATTTTTTGTTGACAGAATCTTTTCTCGACATACCATGTTCTTGACCTCTCCTTTCCTTGACAGGACATATTTTCGAAAAGACATTTTACTAACATGACGTATTCAAAAAGAACATTTTTCTGACATGACATGTTTCTGACATCATTTTTCTGACAAGATCTTTCCCCGATTAGAATTTCGTTTAAATAGGTAGAGTGATATATTCGTGTTCATCACATTACATGATTAAGCACTTGGCCTAAATTAGGGTTAGGATTAGGGTTAGATTAGGGTTAGGGTTGATAGTGCTAGTAAACCTGCATGATTTCATGTGATGTAATGATCACTGGGTTTATCATTCTTGTCAGAAAAAGTGCATTCAATAAAACTTAGTGTTGGAGAAAAGTCAAATTAGAAATATGTCATGTCAGATAAATGTCTTGTCGAAAATATGAGATTTCTAGAAAAGGGGATATCGAAAACATGGTATGTCGAGGAAAGATTCTGTCAGCAAAAAGTGCTGTAGGTGAAACATTCTGTTGGGGATATGGGGTCAGTAAAATGAGCTGGCGGGTAACTAACTTTTGGGGAATCATACCAGAATCTCTAGAATATGAATAAGATCACAGAATGATCCACATACTGTATAATGTTTTATCCAAAATTCTGTATGGCACCTGAAAATTTGTAATCAACTTTTAATAGTTTTTTTTACTAGCTATTTATAACTTTTTATATAATTTTTATAATCACATTATCCAATAATTATATATTGTAGCTTATTTTCTTAATATATATATAAACATTATAAGCAAAATGACGTCTTATTATATTTTATCTTATATAAAAAAAAATTAGCAATGATCTACATTAATTTGCCCTACTACGTTAACTCTACCCTTAAAAAAGTTTTTATTATTTAACTTTTAATTTTTATATTTATTGAATATATTTTTTTAAAACATTTTAATTTTTCATCAAATATAAAATTTAAAGTCAAATAATAAAATGTTCTCCGATTTTGCTAAAAATTTTAGTGTATATATATAGTCAACTTTTTAATTCTGTTAAAAATATTCTTTAAGGATATTTGTATATAAAAAGTTTTTTGATTTAGTTTTCAAAAAGTTATTTTCAACTAATTTGAACTGAACTTATAATAAAATTTACAAATGTTCTAGAGTATTTTGTTTAGATTAGAGAGAATTTAATAGTGTTCAGATTACAAAGGTTTGGATTAAAGAAAGACAACTATATTTTGATTTTCTGAATAAGTTTACTTAATAATGATAATAGATTTATATAGTAACTTTTACTATAGTAACTATTGTTGATCATGGGTTAGCTTATTTTTAGATCAAAGATGTTTAAGTTTTTTAACCAAAAGAGGGGTTGGGTAGCTTATTTTAAATAATAGCTTATTTTTAGATGCATATAATATATAGTTAACTCTTTCTATTCCAACTTGCTGAAACTGCTAATTTTTACTATATAAAAATTTAAAAAAGTTTAGCTCTCAAAAAGTTATATAGCTAATTTGAACTTTATAATAAAATTTACAAATGTTCTAAAAGATTTTGTTTATTTAAAGAAGTTTAATAGTGTTCAAATTAGAAACAGATCAGATTAGAGAAAGATGACAGGATTCTAAAATATATATAGATAGATTATAAAATTACTAAATATAAAAAGATCTGCAAAAAAACCTTAAAAATATGCAAAAAATTACTATAAATAAAAAAGATCTGTATAAAACTACAAAAATAAGCAAACTAATACCTGATCTATCTATGTATATTTCTAAATCGTAAAGTAACTATATTTTTAACTAATAAAATAAGTGTAATTATAAAGAAGTATCTTTTTATAAATTAGAATAAATAATTTTATAAAAATATAATAGTAATAGTATTATACTTGTAACAATATATAAGTATTTTATTATTAAAAAAATGCTCATTTAAAATCATGAAGTTATATAGAGTTTGTGATTATATTGTTGACATATAGAATTACACAAAAGCGATCATAACTTTTGATCCACCAATCCAAATTGAATGAAACGACCACCATTCGAATCAGCTCATCGAGAGGTTCTAACGAGCTATAGATCATCCTTGTACGACCACTGGATAATAAGATCGAAACCAATTACCAATTAATATTAGATCAGCAATCTGATTGGCTAGGCGATTGCTGCGGGCAAATATGCCATATATGCCATATCTGCAGATGTAGTTTTTAAGGCATATATTCTAGATATTACATTTATGACATATATATCATTTATGACATATATTATATTTATACTATTTATACTATATATTTTATTAATAGTAGTTATAGCATATATTACACATATATTAGATATTGACCGTTACATTTGTAAAATTTCAAAATGTATAAAAGCAGCCGATGTGGACCCCAAGTTCAACATCGAATTTTCATACTCTTTCACTAATAAATACATTTATTTATTACATAAATTAAACAGTTATTAGTATCCTCATATACTTTTAATTGTAGCCTCTTTTGTAATTGCAAACTGCTTTAAATCTTTTTTGTTAAGTTTTATTAAAAAAACGCCTTCCGACTTAGATATATCACAGTAACAAAGTGAGATTACACAAAGTGTTCACTGTCTAAGATCGCTCTAGTTACCTAATATCTTTGAAGAAGTGGATATAGAATAACAATATAAAAGGTAATTATATAGAGCATAACTGTATTTATATTTTTTTTAACTTTAGAAAGCCGCTATGATTAGTTTATTGGATCACTTTATTAAATGGAATAGTTTATATTATATAAACAAGAGTACAACTAACCATACATGCACTTTAGTGTCTAATTTAAGTAGTCAGCTCAAAGTTCTATACTAGATATCATAACTGCAACCCTCTACAGGTGTTGTTTATTCAAAACCTTTGATTTATATACTAACTCTATCAATTGTATTCCAAATGGCTTTAGGGCTACTTTATCCTACAGGCAATTCTGTACTAGTTGAGCAACTATATCCTATTTTATTATTACTCTAGGATTTTTAGTAAGAGCCATGTCATTAATTACCTGATTATTTTTTATTAGAGACTTTCTCCCTTCCTCTTTCTTAATATATATATAGTCAGGTTCTTATATATAATTTCAACTTTTTTTACCCTTCCCCCCTAAAAAATCATCTGATTTTTGTCACTCCCCTAACTGATACATTTGCAATATTTTGATACTCACAGTCTAGTGCTACTTTGAACTACTAAGTATATTTCTTGTCCTTGTAAAGTTGGTTTTGACCCTAGTACTGACCTTGTTTATAGTAGTAGCATCAAAGATCATTAATCTATCTCCTTATTCAAAACCTTTCAACTGGGTTTCTGTTTTTCTAGTTCTTTAAATTTTAGTTATACCAACACACTAGTGTATCTGAAAGCTTCTATTTAAGATAGTGAAACCAACTGATATTGAGCTATAGTTACTATAATACAGACCTAATTTTTATTATTGTTACCAATTGAATTTGAACTTTTGACCTGCCACTTGAAAATAACAATCTACTTCTCTAGGTTATTACACCTTGCATAACTGTATATTAATAGTATTTTTTTTAATATTTAAATTTATATTAATGTCTAGCTATGAATTTATTAACAACTAACAATTCAAATTGTATAAATTTATTTTTTAAAAATAGATATATTATTTTGCTACAATATACTAAAACTTTATAAAATTTGGTTTAGTAGTACTTGAGAAATTATTTAAAAAATATAGATAATTTTATTAAAAAAATTATCTAAAATTTTAATATTGTATAGCATAATATTATATCTATTTACAATAAAAATTTATCTATTTTGGATTAGTAGTTGTTAAAAATTCATAGCTAGATATTAATAAAATCTACTATTTTTATATTTTTAATATTATTGGCTAGTATTATGCATATAATATATATAAAGATGATAGACTACTGACCCTTCTCACTAAAAATTATATGATTTTTTGCATTTCTTTTACTATAATAGCAACTTTAACAAGTTTAATAAAATTTTTAAATAATTGTTAATATTTGATACTAAAATTAGTTTTACTATGATATTATAATATTTAAATAATTTAAATTATTGGTAAATTGCTTTAAATTTTTTAAAATACTTAAAGATTTTTTATTAAAAGTGTAAATAGACAATTCTTATAGTTGAATTGCAAGCATAGTATCTAGTATAGAACTTTAGAATAGTCTACTTAAATTAGATAAGTTGTATTTTTATCCAAATGTAATTTACAATATATAAACTGAATAAATTCTATACTCAAAATATATACTTTAAAAACAAAAATAAAATAAAACTTACTATAATAATATAACTCTAGTCTAACTAGTTCTAAAACTAAAAGGAATTATTTTGACTTGGATCAAATAAAATTTTCAATAAAATAAGCTACTTTTTAGTTTTTTAATAATTTTCATTATTTATTAATATATAATTTATAGGTGTTATTTAAAGTAATAATCATTATAGTGACCCTATAAAAGCCAATTAAAATTGAGTATATAATTATATATTGCATTGCTTATTATTGCCCGATTAAAATTAGCTAAAATTTTCTAAGTTTTCTAATAAAAAATATTACTAACGGTAAATATAATAGGCTAGTATATGTAGGATCATTATAGAAACAGTTTTTTCTATAATTTTCTATAATTTATATTTAAAATTTTAATTAGGGTATGGTGACTTAGAGAAGTTGTTAAGTTGTTACCCCAAGTGGCGGGTCTAGGTTCAAATCCCACTGGTGACGTTTTGAAAAAAATAGACCTGTGTTCTGGTAACTGCTTTTTATCAATCAGTTGGATATATTACTTGTAGTCTTGATACACTATCTTGAATAGGAGCTTTCGGGCATAGTTGTGTATTATTATATAGACAAATCCAAGAAACCAGAAAACCAGAAGCCCATTTGGCAAGTTCTGAGTTAGGAGGTAGCAAAAATCTTTGATGGTACTACCAAAAAACCAGAGTATTGGAAACTGGAGCTGAAGAACTAGATGACTATGACCTCAGAGATGGGGTCCACAAACCTGGCTGCTAGAGTTGCACCAGAGAAAAGGACCTATGCTACAGAAGTAGATACCAGGAGAAGAAAAACTATATAGTATCTAATATTGGATAAATCAATTCTTTTGGTCTAACTGGATTGGAAGTCTGGGATGTACTGAGGAAGAACTGGTAGGAAGGTAATAGCAAGTACCAGGATCAGAGTAAACCTTACAAGAGCAGAAGTAGGTAATAGTAGCAGTTGCAGAGCATTTCCTGACTGCAAGTGTTGGTCTTGGTAAATGCATAAGTTACTAAAGTATAGATAATACCTGTGTAGGACGGAACTGTTTTACCAAGTTTTCTGTGAGGATAAACTAGTTCTAAGGGAGGGTTTTTGGTATCTGGGCCTGTCCTTGACTAACTAATTATCAGAGAGCTGTACTAGTAATACAAGTAGAATTGGCAGGTGAAGTTTTAACCAGAGGGTTTAAATAGGCAATCACCTAGTTGGGTTGTAGATATGGTAGCTAGTATAGAACCTTCAGGCAGACTACTTAAATTAAACAACCAAAAGTTGTATATGTAGCTAGTTGTACCCTTATTTATATAACAAATATTGGGAGTCTATAGAGGTTTTCAAGATCTGTACACTTGAATAAAAAGACTCCTACCTATAGTAGCAGACTTTAACTTAAAAAATTTTTTTAATTTATTTATATACAAAGACTAACAATTACTATTTCAAAATCTGAAAAAGTACTTTCTAGCAAGTTAGAAACCAGAGTCAAAAAAAATAGTTGCTATAGCAGATTGTATTTAGATACTTTAAAACAGCTGAGTGAGTAAGGATAGGAATCATATAGTCATTATTCAACTAATCAACTATTAGTTGACTAATCGACTAAATTTTTTGTAGTCAGTTGATCGATTAGTTGATTAGTTGATTAGTCAATTAGTCGATTAGTTGATTAGTTGATTAGTCGATTAGTTGATTAGTCAATTAGTTGATTAGTCGATTAGTTGATTAGTTGACTAAGATGACTAGTTTGGTTAATAACTAATATATTAGCACACATGGGTTTATAAACTCATATTTTATGTACAACTTACACATGCATATATATATGCATATATGTGTATATGTATTCTATAATATATATTTTCATAAATCTAACTAAATTGCCTAATTAATTAATCGACTAATCAACTAATAGATTAATCGATTAATCAACTAATTGACTAATTGACTAACCAACTAATCAACTAATCAACTAATCAATTAATCAATTAATTGACTAATTGATTAATCAACTAATTGACTAATTGATTAATCAATTAGTCAACTAATTGACTAATCAACTAATCAACTAGTCAATTAATCGATTAGCAATTAGTCGATGAGTCAATTTTTAGTCAGTTGATGACTAACAGTTTTAGTCGACTGACTAATCAACTAAAAATTTTTGACTGATTCCTATCCTTATGAGTGAGTCTTTATTGCAAAAAAAAACAATTATACTTTTATAAAAACAAATATTTTTAGTTAATAAAGACTAAATTGCCAAAAATAAATTCAATTATATATAATTGTTTTTAAAATTACAATATTTTTAATATTTTAGTTTTATATATTTAGTATAGTGCAGGTCACCTAAAGGCTTAACAAACTTTAAAAGCTAATAATATTCAATATAAAAATAATATCACAAAAAAATAGGCCCCTATTTTGTAATTTAGCTAATTTACTACAACTGGCCTTAACTTTTCAAAAATCATTGTATATTGTTTTAATTAATAAGTTTAAAAGTATAGTATTTTTATATAATGCATAAAAATTTAGCCAAAAATAGACAAGTCACATGTTTTAGCCTTCTGCTATTGGCTAATTTTAAAAGTAATTTTTAAATTAATTTTAAAATATTTTTTAAAATTAATTATTAGCCAATCAAAATACAAGTATTTACAAAGACATCAAATTTTACTATGAAATTTTTGAAAATGAACCAATTTTCATAATTTTTGCCTTTAAGTGTTCCACACTATACCAATTTTGAATTTAGCAAAAAAAAACACCCTTCCAAATGCTTTTTATATATTACAAAATTATTTAAAGTATTATAACTTATAATACAAGTATAATTTATATTTTTTATAAGAATATATTTTCATGTATTCACATGGTTGTGCATCTATCAGCAACTATATATAATTAGCCAATTTTGCTCTTTCTTTAGTGGTTTGTAAATTATATAATTAGGTACATATATACAAATACATATTTTTTTATTTTATTTTTTTTTATAGATTTGTATAAATTCTAATTTCTTTTTTATTGGAATCCAAATGGTGCTAGTGAAGTTTTGTATCTAGTGCTAAAACTATAAAGACAAGAAGTTCCAGATTTTTATTCTTTGATAGGGGTTTTTATATTTTTTTATTTATATTTTTCTTCTTTTGTAGATTTATGCTTTATCAGAAATATGAATTGGAGTTATAAATAGAACTATAAAGATAAGTAGTTCCAGGTTTTTTTTTATTTTATTTTTTTTCATCCTTTACTAATATTTTCCTTCACATAGATTTATACTTCACCAGAAGATATAGAATGAAATTGAAATTTGAACTTTAAAGTAGTATTAGGTTTTCTTTTCTTTATAATTTTTTTTTGTTATTTTACTAATATTTCTTTTTTTGCAAATTTATACTTCACCTAGAATATGAAATAGAGTTGTAAATAAAGTGCTGGACTAGAGAATTAGAACTATAAATATGTAAATTCAGGTTTCTTTTTTGTTTATAGTTTTTTTCTTCTTTTACTAATAGTTTTTACCTTTTGTAGGTTTATACTTTGCTAAGAATATAAAATAGTATTTGAACCAGGAATATAAAGTTATAAATATAACTAAAAGCTAAGTGGTTTGGGTTTTTTCTTTCTAGTTTTTTTTTGTTTACTGATGTTTTATTCTTTTGCAAGTTTATACTTTGCAGAAAACTAAAATAAATATAATTGTGAATTAAGTGCCAAACCCAAGAACTAAAATCATAAAGATTCTCTTTTCTTTATAGTCATTTTTCTTCTTTTCTGGCTTATACTTTACTAAAAATATAAAATAGAGTCATGAATAAAGTGCTTTGATCTGGAACTGGAACTTTAAAGATAATTAGTTCCAGATTTTTTTTTGTTCTTTTACTAAAGTTCCTTTTTTTTGTAGCTAGTAAAGTATAGAATAATATTATAAATATAGCACCAGACCCAGGACTAGATCCAAACTTTTTTTCTTCATAGTTTTTTTTCTTTTACTAATGTTTTTCTTCTTTTGTAGGCATATAAGTTTATACTTTGCTAGAAATCATGGAACAGAATCATATAGTATACAAATTTGTTAGATTTTTTATCTAGATTACCCTGATAATACAAATAACAAATAACAATTTTGTTCGACAGATAATTTATCCAGATAGATACCCCAATTAGCCAATCAGATTTTACGATTATTAAAAAGTTAAATATAATATTTAATAGTAAATAACTTTTGATCTACTGAACGATTCACTGCCAAAATGATTCTCTTAACGAGAGGATTCTAGCAAGCCCAAAATTGTTAAAATCCAATTACAGGATCCTGTGATCAAAATAGATAAAAGTTCTATAATTTATTAAATAATTATAACTCATTTATAATAACACAAATTTATTTTGATCTTAGGATCTTGTGATTGGATTTTAACGATTTTGGGCTTGTTAGACTTCTCATTAAGAGAATCATTTTGGTAGTAAAATCATCAAAATCGGCCCAGTAGATCAGAAGTTATTAACAATTAAAATATAATATTTAATTGTTAATAACTCTGATTCACTGGGCGATTTTGATAGTTTACTACCAAAATGATCCTCTCAATGAGAGGATTCTAACAAGTCCAAAATTGTTAAATCTAATCACAGGATCCTAAGATCGAAATAAATTTGTATTACTATAAATGAGTTGTAATTATTTAATAAATTGAACTTTTATAGTAACACAAATCTATTTCGATCACAGGATCCTGTTATTAGATTTTAACAAATTTGGGCTCTCTGGAATCCTCTCATTGAGAGGATTATTTTGGTAGTCGAATCATCAAATTTGGTCCAGTAGATCAAAAGTTATTAATTATTATCATAAATATTATTAATAATCTATAATTTTGGTCAAAAATAATTTTGCAACTTTGGCCGGAATTATGAAATTTTGGCCGGAATTACACCTGATACTTCAGCTGATCCACCCACCCACCCAAAAATCAGCTGATTTCTGGAAGCTCCCAGGGAGCTGTCGTAAATCAGGTAATTTCTATCTCTTAAAGGGCTATCCCCACCCACCCACACCTGACACCTTATTAGCCAATCAAATTGCGCAAAAAATTTATATATTAATTAATAAAAAACTTCAATATTATGTAATGTTTGATTTACCAAACCATTTTAGATGATTTAACTACCAAAATGATCCTCTCAAAGAGAGGATTCTAACAAGTCCAAAAATATTAAAATCCATTTACTAGATCGTAATATCAATCTAGATTTATATAATATTATATATTATATTAAAATATGATATTATATAATATTTATAGTAATATAGTTATCAAGGCAGCAAAAAAGAATACAGTTGTTAGAATATTAGGAATTTGGTTGAATGGAAGACTAAAAGAGTCGCTAGTTAAAGATAAAGTGAAAGAGATAATAAGACAAACGGCCTTAACCTTAAGATGGAAGAAAATGATGATTAGTCAACTGATTTATGTGAATAATATATATTTGATACCAAAATTATGTTATATTTTACAAGTATCAAATCTAAGCAAGACGGCACTGCAAAGAATACAGCAACTGTACCTTCAATTAGTCAAAAACAAAATAGAAATGGCAAGAACAGCTGGAAAATATCATATCCCACAGAGAAATGATGGGATGTAAATTGTTGGAGCAGGAGTTGTGTATTAAGCAGATTTCGGCATTGCAAAATCGGCTGAACAATGATGGGATAGTGTTGAAGCTAGCACACATTAGAATAAAGCAAGGTTTGCTTAATGAGGGGTTAGTAGATATGGAGTGGAAGAGTGAGGAAAATAAGGTGCTTCAACAGTTATGGAAAGACAATCTAGCATGCTGAGTGTTGGTTAAAGCAAGAAAGTTAAAAGTCAGTTTTGGTTTTGATAAAAATTGGTGGTGTATATATGGAGGAAAATATCTGATCAGAAATTTGCTCCAGGAAGAAAAGGGAAGTAGAAATTTGATAAGTGGACTACAGGATATGGGTATATTTTTTGTAGAGCAGTTGCTAGACCAGAGTGGTAAAAACATATTAACGTGGCAACAAGTTATATTGGCAAGAGATAGAGTCTGAAGAGGGAAAAGGCCCAAATGGTTTACAGTAGTTGAAAGTAAACTCTTGCAAGACGAAGGTAGAAGAATGGTTAAAGAGGAATGGATAGGAGACGCAAACAGTATGTACACACTAAGGATGTCTAAAAAAGAAGTGTCACATGATAACAGAAAGAAGGAGTGGATCTTGCTTAGAGAAAAAGAGAACGAGCTAGTAGTAAAGAGAATCATAGAAAAAAGGAAGTGTAAGATCTTAACAGAAAATTGGAGAATGGTGGAAGACACAAACTCTCTTGGAAAAAGTTCTGGTAAAAGTTTTTAGTATTTGGAAAAGCAAGAAGAAAGTGGAAGTTCTGAGAGTGCGAAATGGTTAATGAAGTCTAGGATTTTATCATGCCAGTAGTAAAAGAAGGGAAGCGAGTGTGTCTGATACCAACAGATATGTTAAAAGAAATAGTACATCCAGAAGTGCCAATATCAAAAGAGAAAGAACATATTGCAGAAGACGTGGTGATAGAAGATATTAATGTAGGGATGATTAGGCAGCAAAAGATGGAACGTGAAATGGAGGAAATACTTGAACAGCAGCTTCAAAGTAATAGAAAACGAGATAGTAATATATTAGTTTTTTATACAGATGGGTTGTTAAGGTCTGTAGAATGTGGAAATAAAATGAAAGCTGGCTGGGTTCAGGTGGATAGTGAAGGGAATTTATATTTAACAAAAGACATGTGTAGAGTAGAAGCATGGCCGTCTTCAACCAAGCCGAAATTGGTAGCAATTAGGCTAGCTTTGTTGACAGTGCCTAGTAATAGAAAAGTAGTAATTAGAACAGATAGTTTAGGAGCAATAACAGGTCTGAGCAGAAATTTGGAACTTAGTGAAGGAAAAAAATGAATAAAAGAAATGTATTTGATTGGTTAATTAAAATCAAAGATATGGTAAAGACGAAAGATATAGAGCTACAGTTAGAGAAGATAAAGAGTCATAGCAAAGATAGGTGGAATGACAAGGCGGACGCTTTAGCAAAAAAAGGAACAGAGGAAGAAACAAGTATAGGGACACCAGAATACAATCAGTGGATTAAATGTCCTTTACGATGGAAGCATTATAAAGTTGAGTTAGGAACAAGATCATTTCTAAGGAAAGTTTTTGACGCCAAAAATAGCATGAGATGGTGCGAATCAAAGGTAGTTCAAGGCTTCGAACAAAAAGGAAGTGGGGAAAAATATAATTGGTGGTTATTTTGGTCAACTCTGAAAGGTTTTACTGGCATTAGATGCACAACCCTGTAGAAAAGCAAAAAATTGGCGTTCTGGTACAAGGTGTTTTTTAATGAGTTGCCAGTGCTAGAGGTGTTAAAAAAAAGAAGACCCAATATCTATATATCATCCAACTGTATTGCATGTATGAAAGAAGTGCCGGAGACTTTAGAGCACTTGGTGGAGTGTAATGCATACAGTTTTTTGTGGCATAATATTGAAGTGGTAGCAACAGAAGCAGTATGGCAAAAGCTATTGGAGGAAATGAAGAAGCGATTAAGTCTATATGAATTTAGAGACATTCTACTACCGGTTACAAGAAATGAACATAATGAGATGCATATAGGTTATATAAAGAGTTTGTGTATAGCAAAAGTTAGTGGAGCTCTACGAGAATATATGCTAACAAAAAAAGAGTGGAACAACTGCTTTAAAAGCTTCATTTACATATAGAGAAATGGTTTCTTTGACTTCATATGGTCAGAGCGTTGTAAAATGCTTTCAATATGGGAAAAAGGAGAAGGTATTAGCCCAAAGATCAAGAGAAAGAAACCTGATAATGGAAATGGAAGGAAAAGATCACATGACACATCGAAAGAAAGAGAAACAGTTCAAATAGAAGAGTCAAGACCTAGAGGAAATAAGGAAATAAATGTAGAAAAGAGGTGGGAAACCATGATCGAGGACTTTATAAAGAATGGAAATTATCCATTCTGGTTTGGCCTATGACAGGGCTGACAAAGTTGTCTGTCTCATCAGTGAAGCAGTGCAACAGGTCGCACCAAGGTGCTCACGAAGTATTCGAGTGATGCTGGACCTGCTATAAGATAGATAGATAGAATAAATATAAATAATTAATTTAGTTATATTATATATCAAGTATTTATTTAATAAAGGTACTGACGAGACTATCAAGGTTAAAAAATATATATATATATTTATAGTAATACAAATCTATATTGATATTACGATCTAGTAATTGGAATTTAATGATTTTAGATTTGTTAGAATCCTCTCTTTGAGAGGATTATTTTGGTAGTTAAATCATCTAAATTGGTCCAGTAGATCAAAAGTTATTTAATATTAAATTTATATATAAATTTATAATTTTAATTAAAAAACTTTTTATCATTTTGGCCGGAATTTGATAATTCCGGCCAGAATTACACCTGATACATTGGCTAACCCACCCACCCACCAAAAAATCACCTGATTTCTGTCAGCTTCCTTAATAGTTATTATATTCACATAATTATGCTTTTTGCAAATTTTTAAATGTTTTACAGGTTTTCGCAAGTTTTCGCAATTTAATATAAAACTTTATTTTTTTTACTTATTATTATTATATAATATATTAAATTATTAAATATAAAATATTCGCAAGTTTTCACAATTTAATATAAAATTTTATTTTTTTTTTT
>QKWP01000767.1:189152-217496 GCA_003550325.1 Gigaspora rosea
GATCGGGTTCATTTGAACCATGATCGGGTTCATTTGAACCATGATCGGGTTCATTTGAACCATGATCGGGTTCATTTGAACCATGATCGGGTTCATTTTGAACCATGATCGGGGTTCATTTTGAACCATGATCGGGTTCATTTTGAACCCAGATAAAAACATTAATACCATTAGTTCGCGGCAATGCCTGGGCCCTAACACTAGTAAACTATTATATTTTGCTTATATTCGCTTATATTCAATTATATTCGTTCATATTTATGACTTCTTGCAAAGTGCCAGAGATGCTAGAATTGGTGTTCTTGAAAGTGCCAGAAAAGTCAAGTTGTTTTCTTAAAATGTAAGCAACCTAAATAAAAAATAAACAAAGCCCCAAATCTCCATTTAGAGTTCGTGTTTTGCAATTCAGAAATCGTCGAAGGTTTTGCAAAGTGCCGAAATAAAATAAATTAATAAAAATAAAAAAACAAAACATGAAACAAAAAAAAAAATAAAATGAAACCTTGCAAAAACTTGCGATGACTAGCGAAAACTTGTGAAAACTTGCGAAAACTTGCATTCTTGAACTTTCGAAATTGCTAAAGAAAGTAGTTGTATATTCTTGCAAAGTGTCGAAAAGCTGAGTTGGCTTGCGATAAGTGCCGAAAAGTCATTGATTTCTTGCAAAGTACTAGTAGTAAAGTGTAAAATTAAATAAAAAAACATAAAAAATAAAAAAAAATATAAATAAAAAAAAACAAAACGAAACTAAACGAAACAAACTGAAACTAAATGAAACTAAATGAAACAAAAAAAACAAAAGGAAAACGAAAAAACAATATAAAATTAATAAAAGATCTAAATTATAAACAAAAAAAATAAACAAAGATCTAATCTGATCTTGTGGTACAATTATTAAAAATCATCGAAACATTTCGAAAATATTAGTCAAATGCGTCCAGGTTACAAATTGACCTAAATATTTCGAATATATTCAAAATATTAAAAATAAAAAAGAAAAAGTGAGAGAAGGATAAAAAAAAAGAGGGGTAAAAGGAAGAGAGAGGTAAAAGGGAGAGAGGAGTAAAAGGGAAAGAGGAGTAAAAGGGAGAGGTAGTAAAAATAGGTCGAAATGGCTTTTTTTTTTTTTTTTTAAGTTTTTTTTTTTTTTTTTTTTTTTTTTTTTTTTTTTTTTTTTTTTTTTTTAAGTTTTTTTTTTATTTTGTAGTTTATATATTTTTATGATCTAGGATACATTATGGATTAGATGGGCATAGAAAATTTTTTAAAAATTTTTTTTTTTTTTTTTTTTTTTGCCCGGTGATCTGGGATGAAATTTTCGGACGTGGTCAAAACACTATGTAATCATTAAAGATCTGCTAATCGTCATATATCGTTTCAAATAATTACAATTATAATCAATTTATAGATATATAACAATTTAATATAAAAAATGATATATATCGATTATAGATATATATTGATTTTTATCTAATTAATCGATATATAACGATATTTTATAATCGATATAAACCGATTAAGTGCTATATATCGATCAATATCTATATATAAAATTTGCTGAAATAGATATTGTAGGTTTTTTATTTGTATATTTTTTTTTGGAAGTTGTCTTATATATCTTTGTACATTTCTTCACATTCTTGTAAAGGTGTTTTTCTGGTTTTTCTAGAGTTGTTCTTTTGTATAGCTATATGTGTTTTATGAAATAGTCTTATGAATTTCTTTGGTCTTGTTTGCAAACTGTACTTGCTTTTGGTTTCATTTTTTTTTGTATTTGGACATAGTGAGTCTTTATTTTCAGTTTTTTTGAAAGGGTCTTATGTGTTTTTGTACATTTCTTCACATTCTTGTAAAAGGTATTTTTCTATTTTTTCAGAATTGTTTTGTACTATTCTTATGTAATAGTTGGGCTAAGATTAGAGATTAGCTTTAGAGTAGAGTTTATATTAAACAAGTATAATTAGTTTTAGAGGGTCAATAAATAGAAACTCATATTTTATTATAATATAATTTCATTAACAATAAATATAATAAAAAAAATTTGTATAATATTATGTAATCTATAAAAAAAGAATGTTTTGTTATTCCTGTAATTGAATTTGATTGGTTGATTACAAAATCACAGGAGGTGCATGACCATTGTGAAGGGCCCCCTGTGCCTGGAATAAACCTAGTTTATTTTTTTTTTATTTTCTTCTTTTTCTTTCCTTTTCTTTCTCTTTTCTTCTTTACTTCGCCCTATATACATAGCCACTTATACTCAACTAGTTAGTACGTGTAAAGGATAAAGCCAAATATATAGTTAGTAAATTGTTTCCTTATCTGTAAAATGCCCATGAATTTATTTGTGAAATTCACTTTCATGCCTTTATGCACTTTGTTGCATTTATTCATGAAGTTGTATTTATTCACAAAGTTACATTTATTCATCTTTTTGTATTTATTGACTAAGTTCAGTAGTCTAAGCCTGTATGCAAATAAGAATGTAAAAAGTATTTAAGTGATAGTTCAGTCGCATTTAATAAAGAATAACTCAGTTAGAGTTAAAGTTAAGAACTCAGTTGAGTTTAACACTTCGAAACTATAATAGTAGAAGTAGTGACTCCAGTAGTTTGTACTTATCTCTTAAGTTTCGTTCATAAATCATTCTATAAAAACCCTTGTGTCCTTTTCATTAAGAATTAATCTTCAAAATTCAAGTAGAAGTGTTAATGTAGTATAGTTTCTGCCTATTTATCCCAATAGTATTGTGTTTAGTCTTTTTCGATTTACTAGTGAAAGAAAGTAAAAAAATCTAAGTCGTTGCACTTATCCCTATTTATACTAAAGACCTTGATTTATCATTTGATCTATTGTTACTACAAATAAGGCAAGACTTAGCTATCTTATTTATCGAACAATCACTGACTCTGTGTTCACCTAATATTAATCAACCTTGGAAGTCCAATCGGCAACCCAATGGCTCTTATCTCATAAATTAAATTTCGGTTTCCGACCTCTGCCAGCTACTATCAGAATTCAAGTTAGGTCCAGATTATCTAACTTACTTGTGATATCATAAACAAAACCCTGACTTAGATTAAATCTTCGAATTCTATAATCTATACAAGATAAAGACTTAGTCGATTAGTATAGAACGAATACCCAAATACAAGAAGTATAATAAGAGCTAAATACTTAGCTTAATCCAATTACAAGACCCTCTGAACTCTGAAACCCAGACCAAATCAACCATGCCTCTTTTTGCTTACCACCTCAATATTTAGAAGTCCAGAGTGTTTAGTTGGATTGATTTAGTTAGTGTTAGTAGTGTATAGTGGTTATAGTTAAAAGTAGGATAATATTTCTCTTCTTATTATGCGAGTATATAAAAAACTTAATCTCTAATATATATAATTGTCCGAAGGACATTATAGTAGA
This sequence comes from Gigaspora rosea, assembly GCA_003550325.1. Lineage (NCBI taxonomy): Eukaryota > Fungi > Glomeromycota > Glomeromycetes > Diversisporales > Gigasporaceae > Gigaspora > Gigaspora rosea. The sequence continues at coordinate 192,573 of QKWP01000767.1, forward strand.
GTCATAGTAACCTGCTTGTGTGTGTGTCTGAAAATTATGAATTTTGATTGGCTAGATCAGGTGTAATATAAAAAACAATAATCAAAACAATCCAACTGATACCTATTGGCTTATATTTAGTTAAGGATAGAAATCGGTTAAAAATTTTTAGTCGATTAGTCAGTCGACTAAAACTGTTAGTCGTCGACTGACTAAAAATCGACTAACCGATTAATTGACTAATCGATTATTCGACTAATCGACTAATCAATTAGTCGACTAATCGAATAGTCAACTAATCGACTAGTTGGTTAGTCGATTAGTCGATTAATCAACTAATTGACTAGTCGATTAGTTGATTAGTCGATTAATCGATTAGTTGATTAATTCGCTAGTCAATAAATCTACAAAAAAAATAGACTAATTGACTAATCGACTAATTGATTAATCAACTAATCGATTAGTCAACTAATTGACTAGTCGATTAGTCGACTAATCGACTAATCAACTAGTTGACTAATCAACTAATCGACTAATCGACTAATCGACTAATCGACTAATCGACTAATCGACTAATCAACTAATCGACTAGTCGATTAATCGACTAATCGATTAATCGATCGACTGACTATAAAAAAATTTAGTCAATTAGTCGACTAATTGTTGACTAATCGACTAATGACTATATGATTCCTATTCTTATATTTAGTTCTTTGGACCCTAAATGGTTTCTATTTTCCTAGTATATATAGAGAATTGCTATTCACACCATGGATTTTTGCTATTCACACCATAGTTACACAAGATATTCTATTTTTAGAATTCATGCACTTGTGTTATACAAAGGCCTGGTGCATTGTTTTTGCAAAAATAATTTTTAATTACATGCTGCTAATGTCATGTAATGTTACACAAGTCTAAGTTTGGTAACCTAACTGGGTCGGCCAGCATTAAGCATAATGCTAGTGGGCACTATCATGATAATGCCCCTGGCGGGGTTAGACATAATTCTGGCCCACCCTAACCCTAAATCTAGCCAATTACTGTACATATACTAGATGCATATATTCTAGATTTAGGGTTAGATTGGGCCGGAATTATGTCTAATCCAGCCGGAGCATTATCATGATAGTGCCCACCAGCATTAAGCTTAATGCTGGCCGAACCAGGGTTAGGTTACCAAAGTTAGACTTGTGTAATGTTATACAACATTAGTAGCGTGTATCCAAAAATTATTTTTGCAAAACAATGCACTGAGCCTTTGTGTAATATAAGTGCATATATTATTTTGAATTCGAAAAATAGAAATTCTTGTGTAATTACCATGGTGTGAATAGCAATTCCCTATATATAAATCTATATTTATATATATAATATTATATCAGTTAAGTTTTTTATTATATATAAATTTATAAAATAAATATATTAAATTACTATAAGCTTTGAATCTTTGATATTTTTTCTTCTACATATTAATTTAAAATTAAATTTTTTAGAAATATAGAACTAGAGGAAAAAAAAATTAAGCTTAAAAATCAAATTAAAATTTCACTAATTTTGTACAAAATAAAAATGCAATTTAAGAAAAACAAATATTTAACTTTTAAAATGATAAGTATATATAAAATTATGTTTTGAACAACTTTACTTAGATAACAGGAATAGATTACCTTGTATTACCTATGTACTAAATTAAATGTTTTAGGTTTTCAATATAAAACTCCTTTTTTATCAAGATAACTACTTTGGGTGCTTAAGCAAAGTTGTTTAGTATGCGATTTTACTTGTATTTAAGTCAAACCATATTTTTTTAGCTATTTACTAGATAAAAAATAGAGTCAAAGTTAGAAAAAAAATTTTATTCAAAAAAATTTTTTAGAAAAAATTTTTTTTAATTTTAATTCTATTTTTCTTCTAGTAATAGCTAAGAAAATGTGTTTTAACTTTAAATACAAAGTGCTCAAAGTAGATTATCTTGATAAATAAGGGTTTTATATTAAAACCCCAAAAATTTAACTTTAGTAATTTATTTTTCTTACAAGGTATCCTACTTCTATCATCTAAGTAAAGTTGTTTAGGACATGATAGGACCCCGGACATCTCTTATATAGATTATAACTGATCTGCATGAATTTAGAAATTTTTGCTACTTCTAAAATCAAATAAATTTGCTAAAAGTTGGATTATTACATATTAATTTTATAGTAATTTGCTAAAAACTAAATTATAACATCTAGTATTGGGTAAATAAATATAGTGCAATAAAAATCTGCACAAATCTGCGACCTTGCCGATAGCCATTAAAAAATTTTTTTTAATTTTTTGCACAGATCTTTAACAATTCAATAATTTGCACAGATTATGAATAGTAATAAATTACTATATACTTACCTAAATAATAAATACTAACTAATTTTTCATATATTAAAAGAATAATAAAAAATTACTATATGCTCATCTAAATATTAAATGCTAGCTAATTTTTCATATATTAAAACAATAAATTTGAATATTTATATATTTTAACAATATAATTTATTATGAAATACAAAAAAAAATTAAAAAAAAAATACAAAAAATAAATACAAATTCAACATAAACCCAATTCCAACTATTGTGCTATATTCCAACTATCATGCTATGTCCCAATATTGTGCTATTCCCAACCATCATACTAAGTCCTATACTAACTATTATGCTATGCCCTATACTAAATATTGTGCTACTAACTATTATACTACATCCCATACTAACTATCCTGAAGTATGTTTATCATGCTACATATGTTTTACCATCATGCTACTATTGCGCTATATTCTAACTATCAAGCTACATTCTGTACTACTCATTTTAAAGAAAAAGAAACGTTAGTACTGTAAAAAAAGAAAAGAGCGAAGAAATTAACTAAATCGTCCCATACTTTATATTGGAAGACACAAACATACACTAACAATAGCTCCAATGGATTCCTCATTTACATTCTTAGCGTCCAATTTCAGCACTCTAGCGAAGCATGGCTAAAATAAAAGAAAGGTGAATAATAATAGATAAATAAACAAAATAAAGCAAGAAACTAGAAACTTATCTTTAGTATAAGTTCTAATATCTCTGGGCTCAAACTTCTTCCAATTCCAAGTTCTATATGGTCCATAAATTTATCATATTTAAAATAATTAACATATCCAGTATAAATAGCTCTTTTGATACTTTCTTGTAAAATATTTTTCTGATTACTCATCTAATCAAGTCTTCTATTCTTAAAAATGTGCATGAACAATGACGTTAACAACTTTTAATATTGAATATAACAAAAAATAAAAAAAATATGTAAAAAAAAATATATATTTATATGGTATGATCGCTGATCTGAAAATGATTGGCCAATCATACTATAAAAAAAAACTTAAAAATAATTTAAATAAAAAATATAAATAATTTAATTAAATAAATAATTAAATAAGGGCACTGACATATATTACCTAATATCCATTTACTATCCCTTAGTTTGTACTACTTTGCAGTCAAATTTGCCTGTATAATTACTATAAATATACCTCTGATCTATTTTTTTAATTATTTAAAATATTTAAATAAAATTTGGTATTATAATATTTAATAACAAGGATTATATTTTTGAATTATTTAAATTTATATTATTGAAAAAAAAGTTTATATTGTTTATAAGCTGAAAATATTAAATATTAAAGAAATTTTTTAACCAAAAAATATTTTACAATATCTTGGCGAATTCTTTAAATATTAGTTTTAAAAATATAATTTCTAATAGAAATTGTAGTTTATATAAAGGATGACAATTTTTATTATTTGACTTTATAAGATTTACTTGTAAAAATTAAGACTTGTATTAGAAGTGAAAATTTTTTTTATAGACGGGAACATATAAAATTTGAGAAAACCTAAAGAAAAATTTCTATAGTAAAAGTTCCAAAACAAAAACTTTAAACTTTTATTACACCAAAGTTTTTTAATAATTTTAAAAAAATTTTATAATAAAGTTGATAAAACAGAACTAATATTATATTTTTTACTTAGAAAGTATATAGCTAAAATTAATATTTAAGGTTTTATTTAAAAAATTTAAAATTTTAAAATTTTCGCAGGCAAATATGCCTGCATAACAAATTAAGGGATAGGAGCTTACCCCCACCCCCAGGCGATTCTGGTATGATTCCCCGAAAGTTAGTTACCTACTAGCTCATTTTACCGACCCCATATCCCCGACAGAGTGTTTCATCTACAGCACTTTTTGTTGACAGAATCTTTCCTTGACATACTATATTTTCAACATCCCCTTTCCTAGAAATCTCATATTTTCGACAAGACATTTATCTGACATAACATATTTCTAATTTGACTTTTCTCTGACACTAAGTTTTATTGAATGCACTTTTTCTGACAAAAACGACAAACCCAGTGATCATCACATTACGTGAAATCATGCAGCTACGTCATTTGTTTACTAGTACTATCAACCCTAACCCTAATCTAACCCTAACCCTAATTTAGGCTGAGTGCTTAATCATGTGATGTGATGAACACGAATATATCACTCTACCTATTTAAACAAAATTCTAATCGGGGAAGGATCTTGTCAGAAAAATGATGTCGGAAACATGTCATGTCAGAAAAATGTTCTTTCTGAAATACGTTATGTCAGTAAAATGTCTTTTCAAAAATATGTCCTGTCAAGGAAAGGAGAGGTCGAAAACATGGTATGTCGAGGAAAGATTCTGTCAACAAAAAATGCTATAGGTGAAACATTCTATCGGAGATATGGGGTCGGTAAAATGAGCTGGGGGTAACTAGCTTTCGGGGAATCAAGATACAATGCCCCCCAGGCAGGTTGTCACTTGGACGTTTTTTGGACACTTTGGACATTTTTTCAAATTAAAATTACTTAAAATTTTATTAAGATAATCTATTTTAATTTTTTCACCAATGAGTCTAGCACCTAAAAAAATATATAATTATATTTTTTTTTAAATTACTTTATTGATTAGTTAAACATGGGACATAGGCTTGGACGATTTTGGACAATTTTGGACGTTGAACAAAAAACATAGTATGGACACGTTCAAGTGACAACACTGCCCCCAGGTAAGATCTATAAATAGAATTTTATCCAATCAACACAGGTTCAATAAATGCATAAAGGATAGATATCAGGATACCTTTAGTATCCTGATATCTACTCTTTATGCATCTGTTTATAATCTGTTTTGCCACGATTATTTGGTGGATCTATGGCAACATAAAAGATGAATACCAATACAACATAAAAGATAAATATCAGTTTACTAAAGATTATATATTAACATCCCGATATTGATCTTTTATATAGAGATAAAAGATGAACATCAGTATATACAAAGGTAAATATCAGTTAGCTAAAGGGTATATATTAACATCCCGATATCGATCTTTTATATTATAATTATATATCTGTTTTGCCACGATTATTTGGCGGATCTATGGCAATATAAAAGATGAATATCGGTTAAAAATAAAAGATAAATATCAGTTAACTAAAGAGTATATATTAACATTCCGATATTGATCTTTTATATTATAATTATATATCTGTTTTGCCATGATTATTTGGCGGATCTATGGCAACATAAAAGATGAATATCAGTATATACAAGAGTAAATACAGTTAACTAAAGGGTATATTTTAATTTCCCGATATCGATCTTTTATATTATAATTATATATCTGTTTTGCCACGATTATTTGGCGGATCTATGGCAACATAAAAGATGAATATCGGTATATACAAGGGTAAATATCAGTTAATTAAGGGTAAGTATCAGTTAACTAAAGGGTATATTTTAATATCCCGATATCAATCCATTTTTTTGCTAGATGATATTAAAAATGAAAATTGTATAATTAAAATAAATTTTATTTTTGTTCATTTCCGATATATAATTAAAAGACGACATATTTTGATTTTTATTATTTAATACAAATATTATATACATGAAATTAATAGCTAAATAAATACATAATATAAATTACTCTATTAAAAAAACTATTTTCTATTACTATGCCTAGAGCTTCTAGGAGCTTTTTGACTTGAGCCACCTCTACTATAGCATAGTTTAGGTCTAGCAGTATTGACAGGATTAATATCAGGACGTTCTTTAATTAATCCTAAATTATTAGCATATGACAAATTAATTGAATATTAGAAATATAAGTTTTTTGTTGAAATTATAACAGCAAATCATATAAAATCAACAAATATATTACTTGGTTCAGCAGCACTAACGGCTTTACTTTTACCTTTGTTCATTGTGGTACCTTCAGAGATTATATAAATAAAACATTATAAAAATTTAGTAAAAATCTTAAATAATTTGCATTATAAAATATTAAAAATTTTACCGGAGGCATGATACGCATCATCAGATATTACATTAGTTATTGATGTAGTAGCTTCAGCATTATACAAACAAAACTTTATAAAAATTTAGTAAAAATCTTAAATAATTTGCATTATAAATAGTAAAAATTTTACTGGAGGCAGTTATATTAGTTATTGATGTAACACCTTTGGAGATTATATAAATAAAACATGCAAAAATTTTAATAAAAACTTAAATAATTTGCACTGTAAATATTAAAAATTTTACCGAAGGCATTATATGAATTGAGTACATCATCAGACGTTGTAGTGGAAGCACCACCAGACATTTTAATGGTGGCACTTTTACCAGGACCTGTATCGGTGGCACTTTTACCAGGACCTGTATCGGTGGCACTTTTACCAGGACCTGTATCGGGGGCACTTTTACAAGCTCTTGTATCAGGGGCATAACCAGGGCTTGTATCAGAGGCATAACCAGGGCTTGTATCAGAGGCTTGACCAGGGCTTGTATTGGGGGCTTGACCAGGGTTTGTATCGAGGGCACAACTGGGAGAGGAAACATTAGCACCAGAAGGACCAATGCCGGCACCAAAATCAACGGCACTAAAAGAACTATCAAGAGGATCATAGTAGTATGAAATAGGAGCGGGTCAAAATCCTGACAAACAGAATCCCGACAGGTAATAATCCTGACAAAAAAATCCTGACAATAAAAATCCCAACAATCCCGACAACAAAAAAATCATTAAATTTAGAGTTAGGGTTAGGTGAGTGCCTAGGTTAGGGTTAGGGTGAGCACCTGGGCTAGGGTTTAGTTTAGTTGATTTGATTTTATAGTAAAGTTGCTCAAGGAAAACTTTTTTTAATTGTCGGGATTTTTGATTGTCGGGATTTTTTTTGTCAGGATTATGACCTGTCGGGATTTTGTTTGTCAGGATTTTGCCCAAACCCATATGAAATACACCAGCTGGGGGCCCCAGCTGGTGGTGTGGAGTTTTCAGCGACTTCATCACATTCTCATTGATTTTTTTTGGTTTATTATAATTTTGTGCTATGGAAGTATCTTCGTATAGCAACAAAATTTGTTTCAACTAAAAATTATATAACCGATATCCATATTATTATTGATATCTACATTAGTATGGATATCTATATTAGTATAGATTATAGTTACTTTTTTTGATCTCTATTCTTTTCGCACAACCTTTATCACATGATTGTGCCAGTCATCTTCGAGGTGATGCTGAACCCCTAGTTTAACTTCTTCTTCGGCCAGTTCAGCGTCAGTTTTGGACACTTCGTCGCTATGGTATCCACTTTTACCAAGTATTTTCTTGATATCATTTATAACCTGTCATTCTGTAATATCAGTGGGAAGGAGTTGTTTTAAATGCTCACTATTTGTTTGCTACAAGTAAGCAAACCCCTTTTTCCTCCTGTTTTTTTTCTGAAAATATATTTAAAATTATACCGATAGTCATATAATGCCAAAAAAAAATTCTTACTGCGAGCATCTTTGATTTGCTCAATTTTTGGCTAGTTCCAGTATGTTTTTTTCAGATGTTTGCTGCACCAGGTACCCCTCTCTTTGGTGCCAGTGGCGCTCCTTAATGATTTTTAAGATCTGGCTATCCTCTACTTTGTATCTTCTTACATCTCTTTTAATAATTTTAAAAGAATTTTGAATGAACTCGGCCTTAAAGTCCATCCATAATTTAGCTAGGTCCGGTTGCATCGATTCTTCCAGTCCCTCAATTGAAATTATAATGTCATTCTATAATAAATTTAAATAAATCAATAAATCAATAAATATAAAACCATCTGATATCTATATAAAATGATGAAAATTAAATATATGAAAACACCTGATATAAATATAAGCCAGTAAAAAATGAAAGTAATCCAATATCTGTTATCAACTAAGTGTTACAGTTATAATTACACACTCTTAACAACTTTTTTGTTGCTAGTGAAAGTTTTCGGCACCTTTTTTAGAGGTTTTACTGCCTCTTCGTTTGTGGTTACTGCTGCTGCGTTTGTTGTTGTTGCTGCTGCGTTTGTTGTTGTTGCTGCTGTTGTCGTCGCTGCTATCATTGCTGCTGTTGCTACTGTCATTGCTGTTGTTGCTGCTGTCATTGCTGTTGTTGCTGCTGTCATTGCTGTTGTTGCTGCTGTCATTGCTGTTGTTGCTGCTGTTATTGCTGTTGTTGCTATCGGTTACGGAACATGCCCTTTTTCTGTGCGATTTTTTTATAAAATTACCAATTTTTTGGCCAGGTTTTTTATTTCATTTCTTAACACTTTTATTTCATCAACTGCAAAAAAAAAGAAGTAAAAAGATATCAATTTATTCGGCAAAAAAAAAAGTAAAAAAAAAGCCTCTGTAAAGTCACACTTAACATGCATTTGTGCTACAAATTTATACCCGATAAGTAATCAAACAAGATTATTTACTTTTATCAGATTTTTCGTTATATTTTCTTCTCATTTTATTAGTTATTTCTTGTAAAGGTGCAGGAGAAGTACTGGAAAAGCTTGAACGACTCATATTGCGTAGTGTTTAACAACTGTTTCGGCTGTAGTAAACTCTGTATTTAAAGTAAATAGTAAGTGTTTTTTACTTTTTTTATTTAGAATAAAAAATAATATGAACAGTTTTTTTATTGATTATTTTTTTTATTACCTTTGGGAAGAAGTGGAAGAAAAGAGTGTATTGCACAAGTTTCGTGACCTTTTCTTATATAGACGTTAAAAAAATTTTAACACATCAAAACAAAACACATAGCGTCATCGTATATATACGTGTATAGGGAAAAAAATACTTCGGGCTTTCAAATTTATAATTTACCGGAAATTACAGTATAAGCATGTACGTACAAGTGTAAAGAAAAACATACTATTGGAATCTTGGTATAATTATAATAATTACAATTTTAATACATCAAAACAAAACATGTAGCGTCATCGTATGTACACAACCACCCTAGCATACCCCTAAAAAAAAGTTACGAAACTGAGTTTAAATTTTCTGAACTAAAGTTCCGTTTTCGAAATTACAAGAATTATGCTTTACTGAATAGCAGAAAATTATATTAAAATTTATATACACTACAATTTGAATGTAAAATTCGAATAAGTTGATTATTATATATATGCATTAATTGATTCGCTACAATTGAATTTTGCAGAATAATTCATACGTTTTAATAATGTATTAGCTATATTGACAAATTATTTGTACTATATTGCATTATTCATAAATGTAAAAGAAACAACTACATTATATAATTGAAACAACTACATTATATAATTTATTCCCAATAAAATGTATTTTTATTTCTCCCCGCCCAAGTTTTTTTGGATTTTTTTGCATTTTCATACCCTTTTAGATCATTAACCATTCGTTCTATCGGGTTAAAATTTGATTCGATATTTTTTAGCCATTTTTTTTGCTGAGGGAGCTCAGACGACTTAGAAATAAAAGTATTTGCCTATATAAAATTTTAATATTAATAATTATATTATATTATTAAATTATAAATTTACAATATACCTCATTTAATATTTTTGATAGCTGTTCAGCAATTTCGTCTGCATTTTCATTATCGCTAGAATTTGTTTCGTCTGTTTTTTCAGCAATTATTTCATTATCTGAAGTCAGATTCATATTTTCATGCCATAAATTTGTGAAATTGTTGCTTATTACTTTGTCTTCTTTAATTAACTTCCAAATTGTTTGGTCAGTTTTGGATATAAGCGGATAGGTTTTATTTCGACATACCTTTAATGTAAAGTTTTAGTTTAATATATATACATATCGATCTGAATTGCAATAAAAATAAATTTATACTTTATGAAAAAAACCACTATCCATCATCCAACAGGTGCGACAAGATGTTTGCATATAAAAAATCTACTTTTTAAAAATGAGGCGCATGAACAAATCCAACGATTATAATCAACGAAATATTTGTCTTTGTTTATAACTTGTTATAATGCTGCTTTTTTCCATTCCAATTTAATATCTTTGCGCCATGGTGATAATTTCAGACCATTAATAAGGAGATTATATCATTGAATTTGTCCAGGAATTATTTGACTAATAAGGATAAAACAGACAAGATCTAAGCGTGGTCGATTGAACTTGTAGAAATAGTCACGTTTTAGAATTCTCCAGTGAGATTCAACAATCATTGTTGTTAGCAATGGTGATATTTCAGAATTTGAAGATGTAGCCCACAACTTCCAACGACTATCATGATACCATTCATTCCATAGGTAACACCATACATCAAATAAGTCATTCGTGTAACAAAACTCAAACATTTCTTTAATCGCAAGTGCACGTATTTGCTGTGGATCATTAATGAATTCTTTATTATTAGTTGGTAATAGCATGTGTTGGCGTAAGTGCTTTTCCACAAGGTCGAGGATTATATTTCGATAAAATTGTACACAAAAAACTTTAGAATTAGTTTTTTGGTTTGATGATTGTACATTTCGTGTGTTTATCCATGCTGGATCAATAAAAGAGCATTGACGATTTGCTTCAGTAGCATCATAAGAAATATTACTTGATGTTTTTGATGATGAAAGTTTCTGTTTGATAGCACGACTCACATGCCATTTGCAAAGTTGTATATTTACATCTTTCCATACGGCCTGAGCACTTGAGATCTGTGCAAAATCCTTATCGGATAAGAATGTTTTAATATTATTAACACCATGATTGCGCAAACATAAAAACCATTTGGTTAAAATTGATCTCATATCACGGTTTTTATTGGAAGCAATATAAAGGTAAGAAACTGGAAATCCTGTATAGTCAATAGTCGCCATTAGAACATAAAGTTCATATTTTAATTTGTTTGTGTTGTAAGTAGCGTCAACTAAAAGACACTCATATGCCATTTTTGGCAAAAAAGAAAAAAATGGTGTTAAAAATGCAAATGAATCAACTGGCTCTAATGAACGAAAAAGAAATAAATAATTCTTTTCTTGTAATAAAAGTTGGGCCGATAAAGATTCACTATCATGCCGTTTATACCGAATTATATTGGCTTTTGACCACCAATAATAGACCTGATCCGTAGTTAATGTCTTAAATCCATCCATTTCATTTATTACAATTTTTTTATATAATTCGGATGCTGTATAATCCAAATTATTTGTAATAAATTCTTTTATTTCATTTGTGGTGGTAATATTTTCTGGTCGTGTATGTAAAAGTTGGTGATTTAATTTAATAACTGCAAGGTTGCTCTTATTATCTACTTTAATTGAAACATTGCCGTTACAGTCATATCGATTAAGTCTGGGTACTGTGTCACGTTGTTTTTCTTTATCTAAATGTTTCAGTGATTTTTTAACAGTATCTATACGACAATTACATCTATAAATAACTGTAACACATTTCATTTTTTTGTGCATAATTTTGGTGTGATATATATAACGATACCCATCACCAGCTTGAACTTTTTCAATTAGCTTATTTGCAATGGAAGATTCGGATAAATCGCTGCTTTCTTGAAAATCTAAAAGGTCTGTAAAATCAACACAATACTCGAAAAAGAATCCAGCATCACCCTCTAAATTTTCATCGAGTTCTAGTATTGAAATTAATGAATTGTAGATGGCTTGTGTTAGATTACTTGAAGGAATAGAATTTTCCTTTGAGTTAAAAAATTTTTTTTCATTCTCTTTTTCATATCGCCGTTTTGAATTTGTTCTTGCACGTTCTAAACATTCATTATTGCTCCTTTTTTCTTCAGAAAAATTTTCGATGTTCTTAAAGAGTGACAATTTTTGCAATGCTTGGTTATTTCACTTGACATTGTATAATGTAATCAGCAATGTTTGAGAGAAAAGCAAAAAAATTTATTTTATTAAAAGTTGATTATTATACAATAATAATCGTCGTCATTATTACTGCATAATAAAACCTGCATTTTAAATTTAAACTCAGTTTCGTAACCTTTTTTTAGGGGTATACTAGGTTCGTGGTATGTACACGTGTATAGGGAAAAAAAATACTTCGGGCTTTCAAATTTATAATTTACCGGAAATTATAAGCATATATGTACAAGTGTATAAGGAAAAACATACTATTGGAATTTTGGTATAATTATAATAATTACTATATATTTATTTAAATATGTATTGGTAATATTGCTTTAAAGTTCAGCAAATTATAAATTCACATGACATTATAGGCCATCAAGAAAAAATCATATATTTTATTTATTAATAATTTACTTATATATGTATCAGTATTAATAAACTATAATATGTATTATATATCAATATTAGTATCAATACTTGTAAAGCGATTCCACATATTATTAATTAATTGAAATGTTATTCTTAATAAATTATAGTTATATCATTATAAATTCATTATCAAATCTATTTATTGTCATTTTAGTTAAACGTTATTGTAACAATAAAATATTTCTATTTTTCATTTGCATTGTATAATAAATTTATGCTTATTTTGAAAAGTCACATTACAATTAATACTATTTCCTTTTTGGTTTATTTTTTGATAGATTATTTACTGATACTCCTATTCTGGTAAACAAACATTTTGTGAGGTAAAGGAAATTTTTTAAATATATCTATAGGTTTATAGTTAAAAAAATGCGAAATATAAAAGGGAATTTATTAGAATTTTTAATGAAATATCTTGTATTCCTCCTCATTGTCACGATTTTGGGCTTAATCGCTACAAAAAAATTATAGTAACATAGTAAATAATAAAATATATTACAAAATTTTGTGTTTAAAGACCTCTTGTCTGCCTTATTTTCCAATATTTAACAACGTAACTTCCAAAAACTTTAAAATGAGTTATCAAATATTTATTAAATTACCTGCATCAAAAACTTGAAAAAAGGTTATTTGCAAATGTAATGTATGCAAAGGTAAAAAAGAACCCTGTGATCCCTGAACAAGAGATGCCCATATTGAAAAATATGGAACGTGTGAGGACTTAGTAGGTTAATCTGAACTTCAAGCTGATATTCCTTCTTTCACTAATCCTCAGATAGAAAGCAGTACATCTTTAGCCAATATCTCTTTACATAGTTTACTTGATCTTGATTTTCAGGAAGAATCGTTTCTTGTAGAAAAAAAAGATAAAAAGAAAGCAAAAACTATAATTAGAGAACAACCTGATATTGATATAATTCTTGAGACTTTGAATATCTCTGATTATGAAGAAGAAGTTGCAGAAATAGAGCTCGAAAGTGATGATGAGGAAACCATAATTGACTATTCTGCTCCCGATATTGAAAATGAAGAAGAAGTATTCGAAAATATTGACAATCTTGATAATAGCTTTGGTTGGATATTAATCTGGATACTAAGATACCAACAAAGATATCGGTTACCAGATACTGCAACAGAATCATTAGTTAAATTTATGCATTATCTATTAACATATCTTGATAAAGATCAGTTTAATAACTTTCCTGAGTCACTCTATTTAACCCGAAAGTTAATGGGATTAGGTTTGCACATAAATAATTATACACCATGCTCAGCATGTGATAAGTTGTATAAACCTAGTAAGGTAATAACAAAAAAAGCCTGGACAAATCCTGAAATACTTATATTGTACTTTTGTAGAATATCCTAATCACCCAATGTCTAAAATGAGACAACCTTGTAATCAACAATTGTCAAAGGAGGTACCTACAAAAAATGAAACTTTGTTTCGTCCTTTGCTTACTTATGCAACAATAAATATTAAAAATCAGCTCATGTTATTATACGGGCAAAAAAAATTTTGAAGAATCATGTAGAAAATGGGTTAATAGAAATATAAATAATAATTATCTTGCCGATAATTACGATGCCAATATATGGAAACAATTTAAAAATCAAGATAGAGATTTTTTCACGTCAGAACATGCCGATATGCATCTTGGCCTTATGATTAATCTGGACTGGTTCAGTCCTTTTCAAAATTCTGTATATTCTACTAGCGCAATATATGCAGTTATCTGTAATTTACCCAGTGAACTTAGATTCAAGCCTCAAAATATAATTACCCTGGTGTTGTTACTGGGACCCAAGAAAGTTAAATCATATCATATTAATCATTATCTTTCACCTTTGGTTGATCAATTGTGTGAATTTTAGAATGGGGTAGAAATTCCTACAAATGAATTTCCTATGGGCAAAAAAATTAAATGTGCAGTTATATGCTACTCATGTGATATTCCGGCAGCCAGAAAGTTGTGTGGACAAATATCGGCAAGAATTGCATGTTTTCAATGTGAAAAACATGCACAGTTTGATGCTAGATATCAACCTAACTTTGGTAGATTTGCAGATATGGATGACTGGTTTGTAGAACATGATATTGAGAAAATTAAAAAAGATGCATATGAATGGTTATAGTGTAAGACTGAGGATCAAAGAAAGAAACATCTATCTGAAAACTTGGTAAGATGGTCAGAACTCTACTGTCTTCCTTATTTTAACCCAATTAAACATGTAATTGTAGACCCAATGCATTGTTTATTTTTGGGAATTGCAAAGTGGATTGTTATGCGACTTTGGATAGAAGGTGGAAAATTAAGTTCTGATGATCTAAAACTCATAGATAAAAGAGCCAAAAAAATTCAACTTCTATCAGATATTGGGAGAATTCCTTATAAAATTGCCACAGGAGAAGGATTTTCTGGATATACTGCAGATCAATGGCGAAGATTTATAATGATATATGCTACTACAATTACCTGGGGTTTATTAGTAGAACCAGACAGGCATATTTTTGCAAACTTTGTCAGCGCATGTAATCTATTGGTTTGTAGAATATTAGATAAAGAATCACTTAACGAAGCTCATTAAAGATTGTGAATGTAGCAAAGTTAATAGAACGCAATTATGGTCCTGAAAAAATTACTCTTAATATCCATTTAAGTTTGCATTTGTGCGAAAATTGTATTGATTATGGGGCGTTATATTCATTTTGGTGTTTTTCTTTTGAGTGTATGAATGGAATCTTAGGTAGATATCAGGTTTTTTTTGTTATATATTATGTAAAAGTACTTACTGATATATATAATTTATATATTTTATATTTTATAGACTCATATAAAAGTAGCATAGGAATATAGAACCAGAACTTTTAAGAATAATTCTCACAAATAAATGTTTGGATGAGATTGTAACACATGCTGATACTGATGACAGAATATCCAATTCTCTAAAAATACTAAAGGGCAGAATATCAAGTGGTAGCATGGCTATTCCGAATAAATTTGAATCACAAGATCTCCTTCAATTTTATAATTTAAGAAATATTATTAGCCAAGGAGAAGCTTTTGGTTATAAATCATTTCCTGGCACATTTCTGGATCCAAAATTAGAAAATGCCATATTACAAACAGATATTCAAACCCTTTTAGTTGAATTCTATAATGATGCCGGTACAGGCTATCAATTCACCAGACCGGGTTGTATATCGGGAATTAATGAAATAGCAGTATTTCCCAACGTTACTCAATATGGGCGGCTAAAATTAGGATCAGAAATTTTTGGATCTACATTCTCAGCTCGCCATAACAAATCTTCAAGAATTCTGGCAAGATTTGTTGCTTCAGAAGATGAAACGGCAGATTCATATCCCGGTCAGGTTCAATTCTACTTTGATCACACTATCTATCTTCCTTCTGGTGTTCAAACATATCACCTTGCATTCATAAGATGGTATAAACCCGTTGAAAATTATGAAACAAGATTCCATATGAAAATTAAAAATGATGATCTTAGTTGTAATGTAGAGTTGTGGGAACAAGACTTTTATGAGTTAAGTAGGGACTGTATAATTCCCATACATCAAATATATTCTCGATTCGTAGCAGGTACATATACTATAGATATTAAAAAGAACCCAAAAACCTATATGACTGTAATTCCTTTACATAGAAAGTACAATTTATAATTGCCAATATTTAAACTAGTATTTTATTTACACATACTGAATATATTTTTATTTATATCTGGTTGATTCTTATTATTCTTATTTTTTATTAGCTAAATATTATTTTATCCATCTTTATATACATCTTAAATATTATATATTATCAGTATAATTAAAATAAAAATTATTTTTGTTTTTATAACTAGTATTCGATTTGTATAATATAACTATTCTTGACAGTTCATTTAGCTGGCATTGCATAGGGTTAGAACTAGCATTTTATTAGTTGCTAGTAAATTCAGATCAGAAATATTCAGCTATTAAGTATTTTTATTAATGATAAAAAAAAATCCTGATATTAATATATAAGATTATATAAGATCGTTAATAATAAAAATATTTCTGATTGTGATTTAGTTCCTAAATACATATCGGGGATTTTTAAATATGAAAAAAAATCCCGATATTAAATACACAAAATATAGCATGACAATTTATGTCAACAAATTCTGATAAATTAGTATCAGGAATTTTTATAAAAAAATCTCGATATGATGATGTGTAAAGTCATGATGTGGATAAATTTTCGAATAACAATACATTTTTTTATTTTTTGCAAAGAAATTACGTTAACAAGTCTGATAAATTAATATCGGGAATTTTTTTAAAAAAAATCGCCGATATGATGATGCATAATAGTAAAGTCAAAATTTTCAAACGACAATAATTTTTTTTGCAAAGAAATACGTAATTTATCGTAATATTACTATTAGGTATTTGCGAAGAAATACGTAATTTTTCAAACCATTAAAAATATAAAAAGGATAAGTTTCTTCATGTTTCTTTTCTCAACTTTTTTGTTATTTTTTCTCGCAATTTTTCCATTGTTTCTTTCTCGCAACTTTTCCTTGTTTCTTTCTCACAACTTTTTTCATTGTTTCTTTTTTCTTTTCTTTAAAAAATGAATGCTGTCGATCCTGGTTGTGTTGTTTTATATGAAAGAAGAAGCAGGCCGAAAGTTAGGAAAAGTGGTAGAAAAGAAGCCGCAGTACTTCATCTTCGTTGAGAGGTATATCAGAAATATTGTATATTGTTAAGTTAAACCATATATGTATTTACATTAAATATGTATGTAGAACATATGAGAACACCAGTGCTACTATTTTCTACTAGTGGCAGTAGTAGCATAGTGGCAATGTTACTGATAGTGACAATAACGATGGTACCAATACTGATACCAGTTCTGAAGATTCTGATAGCGAACTAAGAAAAGCTCTTCGGGCATGTTATCTTATTTTTATTTATTTTTTATTTTTTTATTATATTTTTTATTATATTTTTTTTATTATATTTATTTTATTTTATTTTATTTTATTTTCACAGAGAGATTTTTTATTCTCGCTAGATAATTTAACTGACTGAGATCAACCAGATCTGAAAAAAAATAGAAAGAAATTAAGAGGCAGTTTCTTTCTGGACCTTTCCTGACAGTGAAGTATGATGTTGCAAAATATCATGCTCATAACAACCAAATACTCCGGGTGATTCGCCAACTGCATAGGTACTAGCGAGATGTATTTGGAAAGGCTAGATAGGCAAAGGAATGCACAAGTGAAAAAAAGGAGAAGATTTAATACTCAGGCATCTACTGTATATTATCTATTTATTTTTTATTTTTATTTTGATAGTATATTATTATTACTATTATTAATATCAGCTCTATTTATTTTTTTTTATTTTATTATTATTAATCTTGCTAATATAAATATCGGCTCTATTTAAATTTTATTTTATTTATTTAATCTAGAAAATGCAAAGATGGCAGAAAGGCTTTAGCCACTTTGTTAAAACAAAGGGCCGCTCCCTATATAGTAATCTGCCCAAAGACATGTCCAAAAGGCAAGCCATTGCCGATATTCAATAAATTTTAAAAGATCGGGGGTATCATAGCGAAGAAATTTCAGAAACCGATGTGGAAAAGACAAACAGAGAAAGAAGAGATGGGGTTCACCAAGAGGATGACAAGAATGACTGAGTCATCAAAGTATTAGATAAAGACTGACGTTCCCCTGAGGTAATTAAACTTACCTATATTTAAAAATGTTATTACTTTTGAAAACCTGATAATGATATATATATGAGTGCCGGTAAAGAAAAGCCTGCTATCGGGTTTTCAATTAAATTTTGTACCAGATACAATCTATCTAATAATTGCAATCCCGATAACAGGTTTTCTTTTGCGGCACTCGTATATATTGCCAATATGTTAAATAGTGTAATTTTTTTCTTAACAACATANATCGGGGGTATCATAGCGAAGAAATTTCAGAAACCGATGTGGAAAAGACAAACAGAGAAAGAAGAGATGGGGTTCACCAAGAGGATGACAAGAATGACTGAGTCATCAAAGTATTAGATAAAGACTGACGTTCCCCTGAGGTAATTAAACTTACCTATATTTAAAAATGTTATTACTTTTGAAAACCTGATAATGATATATATATGAGTGCCGGTAAAGAAAAGCCTGCTATCGGGTTTTCAATTAAATTTTGTACCAGATACAATCTATCTAATAATTGCAATCCCGATAACAGGTTTTCTTTTGCGGCACTCGTATATATTGCCAATATGTTAAATAGTGTAATTTTTTTCTTAACAACATACTTTTTTTCGTTTTTTTCCTTATAGCAATATCAAATGTTTACTTAAATATTTTAATTTGTTGCTTTTTAGTTGAAGGAAATTTGTGGTCAGCAGAGAGGGTAGTGTCAGCCAAAAGCGCAAAAAAAACTGACCGGTTCCATTGGAGAAATGGTCCATTTTTGGTGAAAGAAAATTCTATACCACCACCCAACACACCGGACTGGTTAATTGCGAAATCATCTGAAGATGAAAACGAACTATACCATTATCAGATCATTATTCTGGTGATAATGATTCTGATTTTGTGCCTGTCGCTGGGCCAAGCGCCATTCCACCGAAAACGCACATTACAAGAAATCGGTTTAATAAAAAAAGAGTAAGGTCGGATGTTGTTGAACCATTATCCAAAGGTAAGCTTTTATGGCCTTATTGGTTTTAATTATAGAAACTAATACTAGTTTTTGAATTTGATAAAAAGAATTTGTACAACCAACCGCTTTTAATTTTAATGAAATTAATAAAGGCAAGCATAAGGCAGTTGAAATGACCCTGGCTCCTGATACACAACCAGCTGAATTTAATTTTTAATAAAATTAATAAAGGCAAGCAAAAGGCAGTTGAAATGACCCCGGCTCCTGATATACAACCAACCGATTTTGGAATGAACACATCTCCTTCTGAAATGAACCCGGGTCCTAATACACAACCAACCGATTTTAATTTTAATGAAATTAATAAAGGCAAGCAAAAGGCAGTTGAAATGACCCCAGCTCCTGATACACAGCCAACCAATTTTAATTTTAATAAAATTAATAAAGGCAAGCAAAAGGCAGTTAAAATGATCCCGGCTCCTGATACACAACTAACTAATTTTGAAATGAACCCATCTCCTTCTGATATCAGTATGTATTAATTAATTTATATTTGCTTACACATATTTTAGTGAAATTTTTATTTAATGTGTATATATTTTTTTTATTATTAGGAAATTTATTATCATATAGGGATAAAAACCCTTCTTTTGTATCAGATACATTAGGAGAAGAACCAGAAATCCTATCGTTATCTTTAGGTAAATTAGATAAATACATTAATTAATTAATATAGAATTAAATCACTAATTTTTTTTCATATAGATGAGGATCTGAATCCAGATGATTCTGTCGATAGTGAAATTTTGGAGATACTATCAAATTCTGAAGAAGTTTTAAAAAAAATTTTTGCGTCAGAATAGGAGGAAGGGGAGACAAGAACTAAAAAAAAAATTAATCTTTCTTTTCTTTTCTTTTTTTTGTATTGTTTTAATGTACATAATGATATATGTATATGCATGTGGAAGTGGTTTATTTTATAAATAAATCAAACGTATTGTTTGCATGAGTAGTCGCAAATAAAACAAATAAAAGCTATATATGTAATATTGCTATAAATATATCTCTATATATAACTGTTTATATATGATGTTACTAACATCTAAGTTGAATATCGGGATAATAAAAGAAGAAAAAAATCATGTATAGTTTTTATACTTTTTATATACCTATATCGTTCTATGATGCTACTAACATCTAAGTTGAATATCAGAATAATAAAAGAAGAAAAAAATCATGTATAGTTTTTATACTTTTTATATACCTATATCGTTCTATGATGCTACTAACATCTAAGTTGAATATCGGAATAATAAAAGAAGAAAAAAATCATGTATAGTTTTTATACTTTTTATATACCTATATCGTTCTATGATGCTACTAACATCTAAGTTGAATATTGGGATAATAAAAGAAGAAAAAAATCATGTATAGTTTTTATATTTTTTATATACCTATATTGTTCTATGATGCTACTAGCATGTTGGTTGAATATCGGGATAATAAAAGAAAAAAAATCATGTATAGTTTTTATACTTTTTATATACCTATATCGTTCTATGATGCTACTAACATCTAAGTTGAATATCGGGATAATAAAAGAAGAAAAAAATCATGTATAGTTTTTATACTTTTTATATACCTATATCATTCTATAATGCTACTAGCGTATTGGTTGAATATTGGGATAATAAAAGAAGAAAAAAATCATATATAGTTTTTATACTTTTTATATATCTATATCATTCTATGATGCTACTAACATCTAAGTTGAATATCGGGATAATAAAAGAAGAAAAAATCATGTATAGTTTTTATACTTTTTATATACCTATATTCTTCTATGATGCTACTAACTAAGTTGAATATCAGGATAATAAAAGAAGAAAAAAATCATATATAGTTTTTATACTTTTTATATACTTATATCATTCTATGAAACTACTAACATCTAAGTTGAATATCGGGATAATAAAAGAAGAAAAAATCATATATAGTTTTTATACTTTTATATACCTATATCCTTCTATGATGCTACTTACATCTAAGTTGAATATTGGGATAATAAAAGAAGAAAAAATGTATAAATTTTTTATACTTTTTATATACCTATATCTAGGCCTCCGCATGGGCCGGGTAGGGCCGGGTAATAGCAATACCCTAGCCCTACCAGTTTGTGTAAGGGCATACTATTGAGCTCTTACCCTTACCCTAGGACCCAAAATTCAATACCCTAGCCCGGCCTGTTAGGCCCACAGGTATCCATGAACTGCCCGTGGGCCTAAATATACTCATACAAAATTACAAGTGCAATAATAAATCTTTTAATATCGCTACTAATTGGGAAAGCGATTATCTGGTAACGTCCGATTTAGCTCTAATAGTAAGCTTGCAGATCAAATGTTTGATTCGGGATCGATCACAATTATCAATCAAACAGGGTCAGGTCAGTTTAAATATTATACGGGTGATGTATTTAATTTAAGGATAAATGATGCGGGAGTAATAGTAAGGAAGTTTAAGAAAATAAAATGATGAATTAAAGGTAGTTTACTTTAAGAATAGCGATCGTAAAGAATTTCTTAAAGGTGATAATTAAATAACGTTATTTCATGAAATACAGTAATTATTTATTCAAAATTTTGGTACACACGTGTATACTAAATAAATTACTATTGAGAGTACGGAAATTTAAAACCTTAAAGATTGGAGTTAAGCTAAATTTGGGGTTGGGTCAAAATCCCAAAAATAAGAATCCCAACAGCCGAAATTTCCAAAAAATTGGTCAACATTAAACTAATTCTGGCTGCCTTTTTTAGGATTTTGACGCTGTCAGGATTCTGTTTACAGGATTTTGACCCAAACCCGCTAAATTTGCAACTTGTTCAGTTTCACTACATATATTCGTATATATGTGCAGATATTTTATTTTAGTAGCCTATCAACTAAGCAAATCAAAGCTATGTGCAGTATCATATAAAAATTTGTAGAAAGTTTTTCGTACGTACTAGGGTGGTAACTCAATTAAGTAAATCAAAACTATGTTAGCAATATTAGTAAGTTTTGCTCTGATTTACTTAGTTGAGTTACCACTCTAGTACGTATATACAAAAAAAAATTAATTTATTATTACGTAGTCTAAAGCTTTGATAAATAGAGCTCAGAAAGTCACGTGAACATAACATCTACGGGTACCTGTCAAAACAAGGGTAGAGTAACAGGTAATACCCTAGCCCTACCCGTTTGTGTAAGGGCCTTACTTTTAAGCCCTTACCCTTACCCTAGGGCTTAGAAATCAATACCCTAGCTCGGCCCTTATGGTACTACCTGTGTATCTATGGGTAGCCCAGGCCCATGTGGAGGCCTACCTATATCCTTCTATGATGCTACTAACATCTAAGTTGAATATCGGGATAATAAAAGAAGAAAAAAATGTATAAATATTTTATACCTTTTGTATACCTGTACTTTGCTTTAATACTGGTTCCTGTTAGCTTACCATTATTTTCCTTTCTATACTATCCCGAAATTTATATCGGGATAGTATTAAGAAGCAATAGGTATATTATTTTATACCTGATATTTATCTTTTATCTTACTCTAATACAGGTATCTGTTAGTTAACTGTTATAATTCCATTTATATTATTCCGATATGCATACTGGGTAAATAATAGGGCTATATAGGTGTATCCCGTTAGTCATTTATTTGTCCTGTGCAAATTTAACTAAGGTAAGATTTTTTTGACCCCCCACCCTCTAAAATATTACCTAATAAATGTCAGCACCCTAAATAAAAAAAACATTTAATAAAAAAAACAAAAAATAAAAATAATTTAAATAAAAAATAATTTTATTTAAAAATTAAAATAAAAAAAAGAACATTAAAAAATAATTTCATTTAAAATTAAAATAAAAAAAAAGAACATTTTTTTTAAAAAAAAAAAACAGTGCAAAAAAAATTAAATTAAAATTAAAAAAACTATAATTTTTTAAAAATAAATAAGAAAATATAAGGCCATAAAAAAATTTTTTTTGGTTTTCATAACATAGGACTATTTAAACAGACTAGGCCAGTCGGTTATTTTTTTTAAATTTTATATATAAAAATTTTATAAGTTTTTTTAATTTTTTTTTTAAAAACCCACCTGGTTATTAAAATATATAAAAAAATTTTTTTACAAGTTTTAAAATTTTGATCCGGCCGGGTTATGAAAACCAAAAAAATTTTTTTACATGGTCTAAATAAAAAAATAAAAGAAAATATAAATAAAAAAAATAAAAAAAATATAAATAAAAAAAATTAAAAAAATATAAATAAATAAAAAATTAAAAACAATTAAATCTTATAATACTAAATGACAACCATAATCTGGCAATTTGTCTTTTGATTGAATAACTCAGAACATATGTACATTATGACATTCTGATATAATCTACAGATCTACACACCTAAAATATTCTTTTGATTGGATAACTCAGATCACGTACGTATTTTGTTATTTCGATATAATCTATATCCTAAAACAAATTCGTCCGTTTAAACATTTTCGATCTTGATGTATTAATAGTGACGACAAGTTAAGCTTACATTAAATACTAAATGACAACTGTAATCCGGCAATTTGTTGTTGGATAACTCAGAACATGTGCACATTATGACATTCTGATATAATCTACAGATCTACATATCTAAAATACTACTAAATGATAAGCATTTATTCTTTTGATTGGATAACTTAGATCACGTATGTTATGTCATTTCGATGTAATCTACACTCTAAAACAAATTCGTCTGTTTAAACATTTTCGATTTTGATGTGTTAATGTAACGATGAGTTAAGCTTACATTAAATATTTTTATTGGTCATATTAAGAAAATGTGACCATTGTATGGAAAAACTTATTTTTACATGTGATTGTGTTAATAGTGGTGATGATTAAGCTTATGTTTAAATATTTTTAATTGATCATCTTCTGAAAACGTGACCATTGTGTGGGAAAACTTATTTTTATATGCGATTGTGTTAATAGTGATGATAATTAGGCTTACGTTTAAATATTTTTAATTGGTCATATTCAGAAAACGTGACCAGTTTGCAGGAAATCTTATTTTTATATACATAAATACATACGGTTTATCAGAGTAAACTTACTAATTTTGTCTATCTACATATGTACAAGGTGTAGTTTAATTTGAAGTTTGTATACTTTATGATTTTATTCGCTGCATACAAAATGTGATCAAATTGAGGGAAAATTTTTGGTCAGTCTTAATATTTGTTATTATATAAAAATGAGTAAGGAGCTTACTTTGCAATTAGTTTTGAAAATATATGATTAGGCCACACAAAGTTAATTTTTTATTTCGCATTATATGAAATCTGAAAACAAGTTAGTCTGTCAGATTTTTTTTTAAATTAATAAAATAATATTCACATTTAAGATTAGACCACACGAAGTTGATTTTTCGTTTTACATTACATAGAATCTGAAAACTTCTGTCAGTCTGTCAAATTTTTTTTTATATTTTTTTTTACTTTACTGCAAATTGATATAATAATATTTAAATCTAAAATTAGCCCATGCAAAGTTGATTTTTAT
>QKWP01000768.1:12725-100178 GCA_003550325.1 Gigaspora rosea
TTGAAAGTATTTTTCTTTGCCTACACCTGTAATTTCTTGCGTGAGAGTATTTTCGTTCTAATAGACTCTAGCTGAATTTATGTTCTTTGTCTTTTTTGTTAAGCTTGCTTGACTTGGTTGCTAATAGTGTTGACTTGAATATTAACAATTCTCTTCTTGTTCGGGTGTGGCCGTGAGGATCAGCAGAAAGAGTTGATTATTTAAAAAACTATTTTTCGTATTTTTATTTTTATTCCGATATACTTAGATATTGCTTATTTATTTTTTCATTTTTACTAGTAAAATTTTTAATTTTTAAAAAATAAAATTTTTTCCCTACAAAATTGTGCGATTTGATTGGTCAGAATCAGGAAGCGATATGTTGCAGGTGTGACAAATTTCTATTTCCAATTATTAAATATATATAGAATATTTAATAGTTAATAACTTCTGATCCACTGGTCCGTTTTGGACTATTTTACCGCCAAAATTACCATCTCAGTGAGATGATTCTAACAAGCATAAAATCGCAAAATCCAATCATGGGTCCTGAGATAGATATAGATTTATCTTATTTTATAAAATTATATTAGTAAATCTGCAATATTTTTACATATTTACCTTTAATGATCTTGGGACCCGGTGATTAGATTTTAATAATTTTGTGCTTGTTAGAATCATCTAGCTGAGACGATCATTTTGGTGGTAAAATTATCCAAACTGAACCAGTAGGCCAAAAATTATTCGCTGTCAAATAATTGGCCACAATACCTCAAGATTTATATTATATTTGTGTACTAATTATTTATATCTAAAACTATATATAATATAAAAATTTTTTACAGTAATATATTCTTTATTAAGTATAGTTTAAATAATAAAACTTCTACAAAAATCTAATAGCTTATTAAAAAATTTTATTAGTAGAAACTTTGACCTGGCCACAATACCCCCATCTCCCTTATATAAGGCTGTTTGAATTTGAACCTTCGTTTAACATTATCTTTTTCGTATTTACAGGGAATTGAACAAACTTTAAAATTAAACATAGTGTACTGAGAAATCCCGGATGTATGCTAAAAAATCCTGGCTACTATGCTGGTTATCATATCGACAAAACTTTTATTTCTATTTGTTAATTTTTTTGGGGGAAGCTCAAGAAATGAAGGGGGATAAGGGAAGTGTCAGAAATCAGCTGATATCATAGGGTAGGGGGGAGGTAGACAAAACTTCAGGTCTAAATATACACATATAACCAATCAGAATAACTAAATTTCTCAGGAGGGAAGAGGTCATGGGCTCTATAATAAACTGATCTCAGCTAATATCTGACACGTTCCTAACGTTAAACAAAGTTTCAACTGCAAACAGCCTAATCTAGTTTTTTTTAATAACTAATAAAAATAAAATCACATACCACAACACAAATAACAAATAATCCAAAAGGGCCACCTAACGCAGTAGTGTATACACAATTATAGAAATAGAATATAAATTTTTATCAGAAACTAGAAAGAAAAATAAAAATTGCAAAGTAAGTGAATTGCAAAATAAATGAAAGAAAAGTAAAAATAATTTGACAAAACTCACAGGCGCCATTATTCACAATTTCTATTGTATCATATGAAGTATAGGCTATTCCAGTAATCTAAATAATTTTATCAGCATATAAGTGATTTACCAAATTTCTATAATAAAGTTAAAAGATACTTTCCAGTCATAGTAATGTTATAAATAATAACTCCTATCCTCAAATGAATGCAAAAGCAATATTTGCTAATTTCTTTAATTGTTTTCATTCTCGGTTGATTAATCTTTTCTTACAATTACTATTAGGTAAATGCACAGCATTGTATGTCCGGAGCAAATAGTTAATATCAGATATATACACTATTATATATATTAGAGTAAATCTATGAACCATCCCCATAGGTTTTGTTAAATACCATCCCCCCTAAAATAAAAAAAATTTAAAAGTTTGAGCGAAGATATCTTGACAACCATCCAACTAAATTCAATGATCTTTTTTTATTTGAATTCTATGCATTCATTGAATTCAAATAAAAAAAGTTCATTGAATTTAGTCAGATAGTTGTCAAGATATCTTCGCACAAAGTTAGAGAAAAATCAAAACGTCTATCAAAATAAAAGCTGCGCCAAGATTTTTTTAAAACTTTGAGCAAAGATATCTTGACAACCATCTGACCAAATTCGATGAACTTTTTTTTATTTTAATTCTATAAAGGCATAGAATTAAAATAAAAAAAAGTTCATCGAATTTGGTCAGATGGTTGTCAAGATATCTTTGCTCAAAGTTTTAAAAAAATCTTGGCGCAGCTTTTATTTTGATAGACGTTTTGATTTTTCTCTAACTTTGTGTAAAGATATCTTGACAACCATCTGACTAAATTCAATGAACTTTTTTTTATTTGAATTCTATGAATTCATAGAATTCAAATAAAAAAAAGTTCATTGTATTTAGTCAGATGGTTGTCAAGATATCTTTGATCAAAATTTTAAAATTTTTTATTTTGATTGGGAGGATGGCATTTAACAAGACCTATGTGGATGGTCCATAGATTAGCTCAACTTTGAGCAAAGATATCTTGACGACCAACTGACAAAATTCGATGAATTTTTTTTTATTTTAATTCTATAAAGGCATAGAATTAAAATAAAAAAACGTTCATCGAATTTGGTCAGATGGTTGTCAAGATATCTTTGCTCAAAGTTTTAAAAAAATCTTGGCGCAGCTTTTATTTTGATAGACGTTTTGATTTTTCTCTAACTTTGAGCGAAGATATCTTGACAACCATCTGACTAAATTCAATGAACTTTTTTTTATTTGAATTCTATGAATTCATAGAATTCAAATAAAAAAAAGTTCATTGAATTTAGTCAGATGGTTGTCAAGATATCTTCGCTCAAAGTTAGAGAAAAATCAAAACGTCTATCAAAATAAAAGCTGCGCCAAGATTTTTTTAAAAGTTCGAGCAAAGATATCTTGACAACCATCTGACCAAATTCGATGAATTTTTTTTTATTTTAATTCTATAAAGGCATAGAATTAAAATAAAAAAACGTTCATCGAATTTGGTCAGATGGTTGTCAAGATATCTTTGCTCAAAGTTTTAAAAAAAACTTGGCGCAGCTTTTATTTTGATAGACGTTTTGATTTTTTCTCTAACTTTGTGCGAAGATATCTTGACAACTATCTGACTAAATTCAATGAACTTTTTTTTATTTGAATTCTATGAATGCATAGAAATCAAATAAAAAAAGTTCATTGAATTTAGTTAGATGGTTGTCAAGATATCTTCGCTCAAACTTTTATTTTAGGGGGACAAAACCTACGGGGATGGTCCATAGATTTACTCTATATATTATAGCAATATAAGTTGATTAATAGTTTTTGTCGATCAGTTGAATGTGATTGGTTGACAAACAAACCTTGCATACTTTGCAGAAAAACTGGACAATAATTAGTTTAGCAAAAAAAAAATGCAAATTTATTCGTTTAGGTACTTGAATTAAAATTTTTGCCATTAAATATATTAGCCATGATAAAATTTTCATTCATTACGTATTTTGCTTTCTGAACTCCGTCAATGGCCCTGCTAACCAGGTCGATGTAATTAGCCAATTTCTGAGCGGTATTATCATCTACTTTGGTTTGCCAAGTTTTCCTGTCGGTCAGCGTATTTAGATCCAAGTTTGTTGATTTCAGCGTTTTAAGTCAAAAGTATTCAATGCTTTTTTGGCTTTGTTCTTGGCCTGGGCTAAATCAGTTAATAGCATTCGTAATATCACTCATATACTGTATTAATTCTTCAGGGTAGAGATTGTTTTGTCATCTTTTCCTAATTTAGTTTTTCAAATGACACCCGCCCGGATCGTAAACACATTTACGTATTTGTTGTCATAAGTACCTTTCAATTTACCCAAGCTTCGTAGTGCATAAGCTTTGGCTTGTTCTAAATCAACTTATCCTTTAATTGTACCCTTCTTAACCAATTTTTCCTCTCAACTCGAATCAGCCGTCACACTGTCCGAACTTTTATTTCAGTAATTTTTATTTACATAATGTGAAAAATAATTTAGGCGCGCATGTATAAGTAATTGGCCGTGTCATATTGCTTAATATTATATTAAAAATGTAATCTAGTTTTACTATATTTTATTTCATAATACGTTGGGGTGCGCGGTATACTATGTAATCAAAACTATATGTGGACATACAAATAAAATTTATTAATAAATTTTTTTTCAGATAGTGATCGATAGGTAATAACTTTATAATATTTAATACAAATTTTTAAATATATGTACAGCCTTAATAGTTCGATAGTTTTGGATAAATTTTCGCAAAGACTAATATTACATCGCTAAGAACAAGGCTACGTAATCATTTCATTTATTTAAACATGAAAATCTGTAATATGCTACTCGTTTTTTTTCTTAAAAAAGAAAGGAGTAAATTTAGTTTCGTTTTTAAAGAAATGGTTCTATAACTTTGTTTGTAGGGACTTGTCTTTGCTAAGTTTTATCCAAATCTATCGAATCATTAGGGCTGTACATCTGTTTAAAATTTGTATTAATAATTATGAAATTATTACCTATCGATCGCTATCTGAAAAAAATCCTTTAATAAATTTTATTATATGACCACATATAATTTTGATTTGCATAGATGTCTTGAATATCTTCTCTTACTAAGTCAGCACAACTCATGAGAATAGGGGCCTCTAATTAACGTTTCAAAATATAGGATTAATTGCAAAAAATCAATATGAACATTTATCAATTAATAAAAAACAAAAATGATCACACTTTACACATATCGGCGGATTTTCCAAATTAGACCTTTTTGCTGATCCCCAAATCTATAAAATTATAATTGCCCAGCTGTAAAGGAGGAAGGGTGAAATGACCTAAAATATCATTGTTGATTTATGTCATTTTAAAAATTAATACAAACATCATAAAAGATACTTAAACAACACTAATAGTTAGTGGCACTGTAAATGGCCACTATTTCAATGGAACATTTCAGCCCTGAGTGGAAGACATTGTTGCGGACATATTTCTATGGAAATGTTATGATTAAGTTTTGTCACTACAAATAAGCTAAAAATATCTATTCATTTTTCCAGCCATTCAAAAATGACATCTTGATTTAATTATTTACATTATCCTAATGTATCAAGACACTTGAAACAATGGGATGCATGGCGGAAAAATGGCTAGGTATTTTCAGCCCTGCTACAAAATTTTTCTTATATTTCAGTACATAAAAAATTTTATTTTAATTCTCTGATTATACATACTATTTATACTTTTTATACATTTGAATAATTTAATATTAATTATTAGAAACATTATGAAAATCTATCAAACTTGCTAAAATAAGCAATTTAACAGTGCTAATAATGTACTATTAAAATGCAAACTTTTGTAAATATAAGGACTTTATTAGCTTTTTATTTCTACAATTTAATTTTAAGCATAAATATATTTATCAATTGCTGTTCCAATAAATATTAATATTAGTAATAAATTACAATAACAAAGGTCTAAAAATTATCATTAGTTAAGTATTTAAATTTCTTGATAATGAAATTATCTTGTAATAAATTATTAAAATTGCAAACTTAGTGCTAATAATGCACTATATATTACTTATTATTGGCAAATAGTTACATGTCTAAAATTGTCAGATTGTCATAAAAAAACCATTTTTATACAATTACAGTTTAAATTTTTGGATATCAGAGGCAATTTGAACACAATGTATATTTTTTTAAAATATCTTGTAATAACAAAAGCGAATTCACAAGATTCAACATTAAAACTATTCAATAATCTCGGCATTTAACATCATGAGAAATACTTTTAAATAATTACAGTCTTAAATTTAACGTTCCTTGTTTTAGCGCGACTGCGTCGCGCAGCTACCCCAATTATTTATTGTACATACAAGGACAATCGGAGGTATGATCAATTTAATTGTCCGAAGCGTACCACGCAATGCTGTTAGCAACATCCAATCAAAGTACATATCTTGGTTACACGACATTATGATAGTAACACTTTCACGACATTGGTCATGCGCAATTACAGTTGGCGATGACTATAATCCTTATAAAGTTAACAATATAAATACTGGTTAAATTTCTATTTAGAGGCATTTAGAGTGAATATATTTGGAGTTACTATATCTATTTATATATTCTTTAAAAAAGCCTTCTTTTTTTTGTATCGGAGGCAAGGATTATACGCTAATTTAGCAAACCGATAAAATTCACACAAGAAAATACCTCACCAATTTCACCAATAGTGGTGAAATTGTTTCACCAGCATTTATAGTCACAAGCAAGACTCAAACCAATAAGCAAGCGTGCACATTCCCAAACTTAATTTCAACGTATCACAACTTTTTTAGATATAAATCCAACGTACAGTACGTACTTTTTATTAAATTTCAAATATGATAACATTGCCAAACGAATGCTACCATGAAATTTTTAATAACCTCTGGCATAACGATAACTATAAAGATTTATATTCATGTGCACTTGTAAATCGTCAATGGTGTAGAATTATTATACCAATTTTGTGGAGCGAACCAAGTAGCCATTTTCGTGATATAAGTCTTATAAGAATATGTCTTTTAACATTAAATGCTGAAGAGCAATCTTTTTTAATTCCTTTCAATATTAGCCTTCCAAGTCACTCAGAACCATTATTTGAATATACAAGTTATATTACTTCTATTAACAAGTCATTATTTGATGGAATTAAAAATTGGCTTCATTATAATATATATAGTCGTGAGCTTGCAAATACTGTTAAACATGCTTTAATTACAATGTTTCTACGAACTAGCAAAAATCTTAAATATTTATATCTTGATGAAATTATTTGCAGTCCAATAATTCATGAATGTTTTTATAAGAATTCCACTGTAAATTCTTTAGTTTTCGTACCTTGGCATTACATCAATGATGATTTTAACTCTAAGGCAATAGATGTATTAGCAAATATTCTTTCTAAAAATGCTATTTTAACTTATTTGAGTATTAGATCAATTAAATTTGGGATTAAAAGAATGAAAATACTATTGGAAGCACTTGATAAAAACACTGTTCTAAATTCATTAGCTTTTTATAATAATCGGATCGATATCGAAGAGGGGAAGATGTTATCAAAGTTTCTTTTCAAAAACACTACGCTAACTTCTTTGAATATTAGTTTTAATCGACTTGGATCAGAAGTAGCAAAAATATTAGCAGACATACTTTGCAAGAATACTACGTTGACCACTCTGAATCTTTATGTAAATAAAATTGGATCAGAAGGAGGAGAAGCGTTAGCAAATGCACTATGTAAGAACACAACGCTGACATTTTTGAATCTTAGCGCAAATAATCTCGGATCAGAAGGAGGAAAAGCGATAGCAAGTGCCCTTTGTACGAACTCCACTTTGAAAGATATGAATATTTTTTTCAATAATCTTGAATACGAAGGAGGAAAAGCATTAGCAAGTGCACTTTGTACGAATACCACATTGACTTCTTTAAATATTAAAGGTAATAAACTTGGATCGGAAGGGGGAAAAGCGTTGGCAGATGCACTTTGTAATAACACTTCACTGACTTATTTGAATCTTCAATCTAATGATCTTGAATTAAATGGAGGATACGCATTAATAGAAGCGCTTTGCAAGAATACTACGTTAAAAAAATTAGATATTCAAGGCAATAAATTTGGAAGAGGAGAAGAAATAGTAGATGCACTTTGCAAGGAATCACATTAACTTCTTTGGATCTTAGTTCAAATAGACTTGGATCAGAAGAAGGAAAAATTTTAGCAGTTGCACTTTGCAAGATTACCACGCTCACTTCTCTAAAACTTTCTGATAATAAAATTGGATCAGAAGGAGGGAAAGCATTAGCAGATGCACTTTGCATGAACTCTACTCTGACTTTTTTGAATCTTTTTTCTAATATTCTCGGATCAGAAGGAGGAAAAGCATTAGCAAATGCACTTTGCATAAACACTACCTTAATCTCATTAAATATTGGTAATAATAATCTTGGATTAGGAGGAGGAAAAGCGTTAGCAGATGTACTTTGCAAGAACTCTACGTTAAAAGATTTGAACCTTAATAGTAATTGGACAGAAAATGTTGATAATAATAATCATGGATCAGAAGTAGGAAAAGCATTAGCAGATGCACTTTGCAAGAACTCTACATTGAAAAATTTGAATATTAGTGAGAATTATCTTGGACCAGAAGGAGGAAAAGCATTAGCAAATGCACTTTGCAAGAACTTCATGCTAAAAAATTTGAATCTTAAATTGAATAATATTGGATCAGAAGGAGGAAAAGCATTAGCGAATGCGCTTTGTAAGAACTCTACACTGACTTCTTTGAATCTTGTAAATAATAAGATTGGATTAAAAGGAGGAAAAGCATTAGCAGATGCACTTTACATGAACTCCACGCTGACTTTGAATATTTCTTTTAATAATAAAATTGGGTTTAAATTAATTACAAATAATCCAAATCTTAAAATATATCAAAATTAGGATAAAAATAGAAAGACAATTATTATTTATTCACTAATGTGTGCCTTATAAACCATTTTTAATCGTTATATTCTGATTTTAATAAGATATTTTATTAATATTCCAGTTATTTTCTGTACAAAATTTGTTATTAAAAATATAATGAATTTTGACTATAACATATGGCTATATAAATATCAAAATACATTATAAACATAGCTTGAAAAGGTGGTTTTAAATACGAATAGAAAGACAATGTATTAATAGTTGTACTTAAAATGTTTTATAATTTATACAATTATGGACGAAAAAGCTATTAAAGATTTTATTAAATAAGTATATTACATAAGTTTCTTATTATTGGAAAATTTCAATTGGATCCAGTTTTTTAAACTAATAATTTTTGTCGTTTTTTATGATAAATTGTATCTTCCTAAATAAGTATAATTTCGCAAAAAATAAAAAAAAAATCATTACTTTATAGGCTTTATTCAAGGCTACAAAAGTGATGGATTTTTTTGTTGCAAATTCTGAATATTATATTTATCAAAGAGTTGCGATATTGGATGACGATTTGCACCATAGGGCAAGTTGATTCTAGTTCTTGTAATACCCGACCAACTCATTTTTAATCCTTTTTCGTCTTTTTGTTCACGATCACAAAATTTGGAGATTTCTGAAATAAGCCGGTTTTGTGCATAAATTTATTAAAATTCTTAATGCATCCTTGTCTACTAGCTTCAAAAATATTAGTAATATTCAAAATAATAATTAAATTCTCTTTGCTTGTATCAGAATACATAGCCAATAAATTCTATATTATTAATCAAAATCGAATTAATATTTTGCACTTCGCAATTCGCAATAATTTTCATGAATATATAGTGCAAATATTTTATAAATAATATAATTATTCATTAAAATAAATTTTTTAATGATAAACAACGTTTCGGATTTAAATATTAAAAATAGTGGTTTTTTTTTTAGAAACAAGACATTTACTCCTTTATAATCTCTGTCACATGCGCTAACATGCATATCTATAATCTCTATTGCATGCATATCTACTTTATTTCTTTTCATATAAGCCTCTATTTCATACAAGCCACAAATCTGGTTATCCTCGCAATAATAATCCTAGCGTGACTTCGTCAACGCACGGGGCTAGTTTGATTTCACATAGCAAAAAATTGCGCAAGTATTTATTATTTATTTTTATTTGATTTTTTTATTTTTTGACGAATTAATAATATATGTGCGTAAATAAATAAAAAAAAAAAGATAAAAAAGCCATGGGCGCCAACCCTAACCTTGTTTAATGTAAATTACATTACAGATTCGTAAGTTACATGTAATGTTCATGTTCGTACGTACGTACCCTATGACTACCCTATGCATAAGAGCTCATCTTAAGCAATTGAGTTTGTTCAGCTTAGCGCTGGTCGGTGGTTTCTTGCCTGCATAATGCAGGCCGGTCATTAACATGAACATGTGATATTGATATCCAGCAATAATAATATGAAAATGGCAGGTTCCTTTGGGAGTTAATGAGCAACAGTTGTGAGATTGCAATTGCATTTCCCCCTGAATCACTTTTATTCTCACGATATCCTTTATTAAGTTAAATTACCGTATGTGGAAAAGTCATTTAAAATCAGACTCACCATTTGTAATTTTTTTAATCGAAATTGGCCCTGCTACCAGTGTATCTCTAAATGGGTTCAAATCACTATGCCATCCGGATTACTTTTCGTAACTCACATTGGATACTCATGACCCACCTGCTAGGCGACCCGGATGATTTTTTTTCAATTGTTTAATATAGAACGTTGAAAACCCATAATATTATGGTAGGATACATTAAAAGTATAGGAAATAGAATGTATAGTATTCTGAAGAATAAATGTTTTAACTACCAAATGTTTGAGTGCTATAAAAAGTCATATGATTAAATTTACCACTTTCTTAAATTAAACACTAAATACAAATAGACAAATATAATATATAATTGAAGGCGCATAGCATGCTTGAATTATTTTTCTTCTTGCACAGCTGCTCTGCTCTCTATATTAATAGTTCTAATTAAGTGGCTTTACATCAACTTTTAAGGATTAACTTTACAAACTTCATGAATTTTGTTTGACCCGGGTCAGAATAAACTAATTGACCGACAAGTTCGTTTCGAAGACAGTTTTTTCACCGATAGTTCATAAATCAAAATTTTTTATTAATGATATTAAATGCAATTTATTAAAATATAAATGGAAGTTAATAAAAATAAGACAAATATATTAATAAATTTGTCTCTTTTTTATTGATTTTTTCTTACAGTATATTGCAACAAAACTTTATAAAAATAGTTTAATAATAATAATAATAATAAATATGCTAACAAATAACACTTAAACCTGTTTAAAAATAGTATGTTAAAAAATAATAAATATACATAGCAAAGAAATAAAGAAAAAATATCAAGGAAAGTATGTTAAAAATCAAAGAAAATACTGACAAAAACAGATCAGATAAATATTTATAATAGCATTGGTATAATTTATTACCAATTATACATATGCTTTACTATATAACTTCAGCTAATTTAACAAAAGAATTTATTAAAATATATTATTAGAAATATAAATCTTTAAATTATTGAATATAATTTTAGTAATAATTATATTAAATTTATACTTACCAACTAATAATTTAACAAAATTATTTATTAAAATATATTATTAAAAATAAAATATATGAAATAATTTTACTAATTATTAAATTAAGTTAATACATGCCAGCTAATAATTTAGTAAAATATTATTAAATAAAAATTTATAAATATATAATTATGATTTTAAAAATAATTATAATTAAGTTTATACGTACTAGCTAATAATTTAAAAAGTTATGAAAATATATATTATTAAAATAAAGATATGTAAATTATTAAATAATAATTTTATAATTATTATAATTAAACTGTACATACCAGCTAATAATTTACAAAGCATTATTAAAATATATATTAGATATATATAAATTATTAAATGATAATTTTTAATAACTAGACTTATATTTACCTCCTAATAATTTAATAATACATTTATTAAAATATATATTGTTAGAAATATATATATATTACTAAATGATGATTTTAAAATAATTATAATAAAGTTTAACTTACCCTCTAATAATTTAATAAAAGTATTTAATATTATTAGAAAAATGTATAAATTATCAAATAATTATTTTAAAAATAAATATAATTAAGCTTTTCTTACCCGCTAATAATTTAACAAAAGCATTTATTAAAATATATTATTAAAATAATAATAAAACAGGGTGAAACCCATGTTACAAATTGTATATAAGGTTAGGGTGAAATCCGCGTTTGATTATGTTTTTTATTATATAAAAGTGAATTTCATCCTCACGTGGTGGTGATCATAGCGGATTTCACTAACTCGCAACTCGGGTTCCACCCTGACGTATTATAATTAAGCTTATACTTACTAGCTAATAATTTAATAAAATCATTAATTCAAATATATATTGTTAGAAATATATATAAATTATTAAATAATATTTTTTATACTTACGGTCTAATGATTTAACAAAATTATTTATTAAAATATATATTATTATAGATACATATATAAATTATCAAACAAAATAAGCTTATACTTACCCTCTAATATCGTAATATTTATTAAAGTATGGATCGTTAGAAATATATATAAATTATTAAATAATAATTTTAATAATAATTATAATTAAGCTTATACTTACGAGCTAATAATTTAACCAAACATTATTAAATTATATATTGTTAGAAATATAAATAAATTATCAAATATAATTTAAAAAATAATTATAATAAAGATTATACTTACCATCTAATAATTTAACAAAGCATTTATTAAAATATGAATAGTTAGAAATAAGCATATATAAATTATTAAGCAACAATTTTAAAAAATAGTTATAATTAAGTTTATACTTACTGACTAATAATTCATCAAAAAGCATTTATTAAAATATTTATATTAATAAAAAGATATATAAATTATCACATAATAACTTTAATAATAATTATAATTAAGCTTATACTTACCAGCTAATAATTTAACCGAAACATTTATTAAATATGTAATGTTAGAAATATATATAAAGTATCAAATAATAAATTTAACTTAGGCTTATATTTACCATCTATAATTTAGAAAAATATATATTGGATTAAAGATATATAAATTGTCAAAGAATATTTTAATAATAATTATAATTAAGCTTATACTAACGGACTAATAATTTAATAAAGTATTTATAAAATATATATTATTAGAAATAAGAATATATAAATTGACAAGCAATAAATTAAAAAATATTTATAAATCAGCCTATACTTACTCACTAATAATTCAACAAAAGCATTTATTAAATTATATATTAATAAAAATAAAAGAATATATATAAATTATAAAAGAATAATTTTTATATTTACCAGCTAATAATTCGATAAAAATATTTATTAAAGTATATATTATTAAAAATAGGAATATATAAATTATAAAATAATTTTAAAATATTTATAATTAAGTTTTTACTTACCATCTAAAAATTTAACAAAAGCATTATATATTAATAGAAATAAAGATAGATAAATAATCAAACGATAATTTAAAAATAATTATAATTAAGCTTATACTTACTCGCTAATAATTTAGCAAACCATTTTTTAAAATATATATTGTTAGAAATATATATAAATTAACAAATGCTAATTTTAATAATTAAGCTTATACTTACGGGCTAATAATTTAACAAAAACATTTATTAAATATTTATTATTAAAAATAAGTATTAATAAGTTTCAAATAATAATTCATGTAAATTAACGCATCAATTTTAAAGGGCAAATCAGATCGTAAGATCAGGTATAACGTGAAATTGAAAGAAAGATGGCGATTTTTCTTCTGTTTCTGCGTTCTAATAAAAACATTCCTTGCAAAACTTTGGTATAGGGACGTTTTTTATTAACTCTTAACCCAACCTATCTTAACGCCTAGTCCTTATCCCAACGCGTTAGTAGGTTCACGTTACACCTGATCTTATGGGGTGCGCTACAACGCATACGCGCGCAAAAAATGATATAATTCTTTCAAAAATAATACAACAGATAATTATAAAGAAAAAATAAATATTATTACCGTATTGTCCTCGTTAATTCACTATCTGAGGCGGGAAAAGCAGTAGTCATGTAAACATTTAGAATCATAAGAACCAAAATAAAGCAAAAAAATTTCATTGCATGTAATTTCATTGCGTGTAATTCCATTGCGACAATAAATATTAGGAAAAATGAATTATCAAGTGAGAACAAAAATTATTGATAATAACAGGCGAATTGATAATTTTAACGTAGTGATGAATTATAAAAGCGAAAACCAAAATTACCGGTAATAATAGATGAGTTGGTAATTTTTGGTACCATTTTATACTGTTTTATTTTCATGATTTCCATGATCGTTTTTTTTCGAATCAATGTTAAAATCCTACACATTACTGTTGTGCCTGAAATTGACACCGCCCGAAGTCATGCTTGACTAAAATTAGATCATATTGCACTTATTAATTTGCAACTCAGGCAGGCGTAACTTCAATTATCTAAAGTTGAACTTTAGTGGGTGCTAACTTCAGGCACAAAATTACCATATGTGTGACGCCAGGATTCTTTAACTTTTCAGATTTTCACTTGGCGTTATTCATAAACCAATAATTGCTTTAATTCGAAACAAATTTTATCGCGATTTGCAAAATGATTATTTTTGATCGAATTTTGCATATCGCTGTTCACACTTGATTATCATTCGATCATACTCTAAATCAATTGATTATGTCACCTATTATATTTAATCCATTTTACAAATCGCGATCTATTTTTATGATTTACATTTTCTATGCTCATGCCCCTAAAACAACATCGATATTCCCAAAAACAACTTCGTACAATCGTGCAATCAAGCAACAAAGAGTTTTGGAACTCTCGGGCCAATCAATATTAGTCCGGTCGATAAGGCTGACCATACTGCCAAAAAAAGTTTTCAAATGTAGAAATGGCTAGAATTGATAATACTTGTGCACAATTTTTGTCACTAGAAAATCGCATTCATGGGAAGTATTCTGCACCATTAATTATAATACAATAAATTTTTGTTGAGCGAAAAAATTTAATTGTGCTTTGTTTTTTGAGCTTTCTACAACTTTTTTTCTTTTCTTGATAGGGATCTGATTATTAGTTCGGCTTCTTCAAGGTACTGGATCCTTTTTATTTTTTTTTGGTTTAGTCGTTCTACGCCATGTCCATTAGGTCTTCATGCGCCCCTCAACCCCGCGCACAATCGTCATGGCTAGTGTTCTGACCCGTCTCAAAAATCCGACCCGGGTCACCCGCGGGTCGCCACCCGGGTGACCCGGGTGAGTCCCGATAAAAAAAAATTCTGCTACGGGCACCCGAGGGTAAATTTGATCTAAATAATTTTATATCAGTTCCAAAATGATATACGTTTTTATTAGTCGTATCAAAAACAAGATTCAAGTATGTGAAAAGCTCTAATATATAATAACTTCACTCTTCTAATAAAACTAATCGTCTGCCACGATTGCCTTGTACATTTTTACTAATTATTTTTTTCATCATGTAAAATAAGGCATTTCTAAGTGCAAAAATTAAGTCTCATGACTATAGAAGAATATCTCATTTCAGGATAGGATGAAATTCACTAAGTCGATCAAGTCAGTTAATAAACTTATTATAAAACATTTTTGGGTTTAACTATGATAGTAGTCGTATTTATCGCTTTTGAAAAATGGTTCAAAATTGTTGTAAAAAACGAATTGTATTACTTTGTTCGTATAAGAATCTACAAATGTGGCAGGCTTGTATTAAAATGTATAATCAATCATCACGTTTTTGATTACCTAAAAACTAGATCAGTATAAAGATCTGTAGGTATGACGCAAAATACCCCTATTTTAATTCTGGCCATCTGTACCATATTGTCATAGTATGGGAAATTATAGCAGATCAATATGGTACCGGTATGGTACAGATTTTAGATAGTATTATATTGGTACTATATAATTCTGTGCTATCGTTACATATAGTATTAAAATAGATTTAGTATGGATGATCAGATTAGTATGTTATAGGGGTGTAAAATACCCATTTTAAAATCCGTACCATACTGCTTTGGTTTTATAAATTATTAAGCTTTAGTTTTTTAAAATTGGTGTTTTACGCCTAATACCAGACCGATTAGCTCGCTCATGCATACTGATTTTAAAAAAACCCACCTAGTCAAATGTTAGAAAGATTTTATAATATTTGGATTTTAACTAATTTTGTATTGGCATATTATTATAAAATTGCTTTGACTATATACATGCACGATGCGCGCAATGAAGAATCTGAACACGCGTAAAAGAAGAAAAAAGCGAAAATATGCAAAAACTAGATAAATCTTCGGTGGAATGTAATTTTTTTCTTAATATTTGTTAATACATTCGCTATTTTTATTAATCTTGTTTTTCTTTTTATCTATGTGAATATGCTATCGTGGCAAATTAGATTTATGCGTAGATTATGATATTGCAGATATGGATGACCCGTTGGCCATCAAACGGGTGACCCGCGCGGGTGACCCGTGGGTTGACCACCCGGGTAATTATAATTTCAACGGGTCACCCGGATCAGAACACTAGTCATGGCCAACCTGTAACACATTCAACATAACTCCCATGCTTATTAATACTCAAACTCGCTTTTATTATCCAATTTAATATGTGGAGGGTAAATTCGATCTTTCCCTTTTTTTTTTCTTTCTTTTTTTTTTTTTATACAAACTTGATATAACCCGTTTTTCTCGATCAGTTGATTGCGTGAGAAAAACCTTAACATAATTCCCGGGCGCCTGTAAAAATTATTAGCCGAACGATTTTTCGGCCGATTAGGTTATTTTTGGAATAATAAGTTGATATTTCAAATATATACTTAATTTAGGACTAGGTGACTAATATAAATATTCTATACAGTATTATATATGATAATATATCGATATGCATATCTCTGGTAGAATACAGAAATATAGTAATTTCAATGCATCTTTGCGATGAAAACAATTTGGAAGACTTATCATTTCGAAAACTTGTCAAAAACTTTGTGTTGGCAAGTCTTCTATAAGTCGGGTTTCTCAAGCATTTCAAAGATATGGATATGTTGAAAAACTTCTATCGCTTTCAGATCAACTATCTTAGAACGAAAAACCTAACTGGCAATTGTATGAATCACGAGATACATTATTCGTGTAACAATTTGGAGGGCTATACACCGACTTGGATATACTGTACATATAAACAAGTAATATATATTCGGTATCTTTTTTTTAATACGTGCGCCTATTCATGTAATAAAAGACAAGGTTTATTGATTGACAAGAGCAGTCTTTTCCATAAATTTTTCATATAAACCAAGCACACCAAATATGTTGGGCAAGCATTTGAACGAAAATTAAAACCGTTGACATAATTGTTATAATGATTGTAAAATAATCAATATGATAGAAAAATAGCTTTATTTTTATTACTTTTATTATTATTTTTATTATACGGATCATGACGAAATCAATAACAACCGGATCAGCCGAAAAATTATTCAGCAAATTGTTACAGGCATTCCAGGAATTATGATAATAGCTGTAAATTTTCTAATGTCATCTTGTAGTACCTACTCCGGGGCCGATACCATTCCTAATTGCACGATTTACCGGTCCTTCGCGATCGACATTCAATTCCCAATTCCAGGGGATCGCTAAAGCGGGGTAAAAATAGTAGTAATTTTATGGCAGGGTGAAAGCTGAGATAGAGATAGTTACGTTGTTGATGCAGCTTACTTAGTTAGGGTTAGGGTTAGGTTGTTTACTATTTTAGATAGTGATCAGCATCAATAACGTAACAGGTTTTTTTCTCAGCTTTCACCCTGTCATGTAATTTTTAGATGCACGTATGTCTGTCCCCCACTGATTTGTGCTACATGATCTACCCAATTGCATCGCCATGTGACCATACCGGACATATAACAGTTCCTGTTAACCTAGTTTAGATACTTTTTGATAATAGAGTTCTGCAACCCTAATAACTTTTCTATATAATTTTCTTATTTATTATGTGTTATACCAGGAACGCAGTCATGCAAATTGACGGAGTGTATGGTTACCTGCCATCTAGAATGGCGAGTTCGCAAAATCTTGCATTTGATTGGGCGTTAAAAAGCTATCATTTCACATTCAATGTGCTGTGCTGGTGTACCATACTTCTACTGTTCGTGTATGAGCATGAGCATACCGGTGTTTTATGCTCAACCTTTTCTATTTTTAGTTAGTTTTGTTATTTTATCGTTATTTATTTCTTATTTTGGCATATCTTGTGGCATAGTCGGTTGATTGAATCTCCAACGGGTGATCAAAGCCCCAAACGGGTGATCCAATC
This sequence comes from Gigaspora rosea, assembly GCA_003550325.1. Classification (NCBI taxonomy): domain Eukaryota; kingdom Fungi; phylum Glomeromycota; class Glomeromycetes; order Diversisporales; family Gigasporaceae; genus Gigaspora; species Gigaspora rosea. The sequence continues at coordinate 30,816 of QKWP01000768.1, forward strand.
TCCAAACTAGTCCAGACGGGTGATCAATTACTCGTTTGGCAATACGAATTAAAAATATATAAGGGATTGGTTTTAGCTTATGGAGGAAGAAAAACTAGGGTTGTATATAGTATTTCTGTAATTATCCAATGCATTGATTCATATTAATAAAGAGGACCCTTATACCCGTAATTATGTGTGTTAGTTATCGTTTTAAACCATTTAACCTTAATCACAATTTGTTCACGATCGAACTAAACCGGCCCAATTTCATCAAGCTCTCCCAACCGATCGTAACACCAGATTTGGTATTTGTGTTATTCTGAGAACGCAGTAATATGTATCATATGGTGGAACGAATCAGGTAAAATATTCTCTATCGCAATCAGACTGCCTTAAGATTCAAATTGTATTTATTGTGATCTATTTCGATTTATTGAGTTTTACTTAAGATTATATTCAGTAGCATCAACCAAAAATTACTTCACAGACAACTTAGTTCGCAGAGAATTTAATTACAGGTAAGATTATTTTACAATCGATTTATTCACAAATTTGTTTTATTGCAGTTATTTTAATGGCACCAGATTTCACAGACAAAGTAATTCTAGTCATTGTCGTTAGAATTAAGTTTAAACTTACCGTAAATTCTCGAAGTAGCGGGCATAGACGTTGTTTCGAGAATTTGCGGTAAAGATGGTGCAATTTATGAAGAAATTGTTGGCTAAATATATTGTCACCAAAATGAATTTGTCTGTGAATTAACCGTCTGTAGAATAATCTTGTCTGTAAATTAATTATCTATGATCTAAGTTGTCTATAAAGTGATTGTTAATGATTTAATACGAAATGTATAACAAAGCGAAAAGTGCAGAGATAGAATGAAAATAAATTCGAACGGCCTATTTTGACCAGAATTATGACAGATATTATAATGTTGGGCAACATTTGTGATCATCGATCACCGTAACAAAGACGGTTTTATTAGTAGAATTTAAGAGTTTATTTTTTTTTATTTTTTTTTTTATTTTTTTTTTTTATAACTCCCTTTCGGAGACGCTCAGTGACGTACTTTATAAGAGTTTATTTTATTACAATGAAAAAAGTAAAATTAGAGAATTATAATTGTTACACAATATATGTAATCGCAGAATTAATATAAATAGAAATAGCAAAAGTTAGTATTTTGACTATAATGAATAAAGAGAAGAGAAGCGTATAGTAAAGATACTTTATGCCTGAAAGTTGTTTCAGTGTGTTTCTTGTTCCAAGTGAGACGTTTATAAATTGGTAACCAGTTGAGCAAGATAACAGTTACATCACGTTCCTGGTTTTAGCGCGACTGCGTCGCGCAGCTACCCTAATTTATTTGAAAAAGTACTTTAAAGCTGTATAAATAATGAAAAAAATGATAACTAATCATATGAAAGTCGTCTTATAATATTATTGTAGCTTATTTAGGCATGATTTCGCTATGGGAACTATTTTATGGTAATGTTTAGAATGTGCCATTTTGCAAATTGCGCAAATTTTTGAGAGACTACGCAGTATAAATTTCATAATTCGGGTCATCTATTGTAATTCTGGTAAGCTTGTATACTGCTGACCTGATTTATGCATTAATAAAATGTTGTGCAACAAACAGATACCAAATTGAATTTTGTTACTGTTACTCAATAATTAATGATCACGCATTTTAGTACTACTAATTGGCCGGAGCGTAGCGACGGACCCTAAGTTTCTATGCGAAGTGATACAAAAATTACCTTCCTGATGTGCTTCAATTGTAAAAATCTTGACAAATTTTACTTTTTTGATATACTTGCATATATTTGAAGTAAATCTTATCAGAAATGGAATTTGGAATTTTTTGTCTGTCCCCACGCGTGTCTATATTTGTGCTTTTAATGTTACCAACATATGCATATTAACGCGTTTGTGTAATATGATGAACATCATATGATGAGCTCCGGACATATAATGCTACGCATTAGCCTAGTATATAGTGCTTGCATGCTGCGCAGTTGATTCACATTTGCCCATTTCTAGCAATGCCAAGTAAAATTTGTAAGAAATATTTTGTGTTTATTAAAATTTATTCTAAATAACATAATTTAAAAATTTATTCCTGTAAGGTTAAAATGATTAAATTATTTAAACTTGCAGAATTTCATTTGGTGCACATTTTTTTAGCTGGCCTCTTAATTTATCCAAAATATCATTAATAAAAAAAATATTCTATCGTAATTTTTTTTTTAAAAAAATAAATTTTTAGATTATTTATTTAGTGGATGAATAAATGCCCTATATTAATCAAAGTAGCCAATATAAACTATTTAAATTTAATGAACAGCTATCATTTAAAAAATATTTTGCATTTTTAAATTAGTGCTGATTTAAGTTATTAATCAATACATTTATAATTTACTATTCAAGTTTGCAGCATTTTACTGTATATTTTATAATATCTCTTATCAGTTTATTTTATTTGTATGAGTAAATTTATTAATAAATCTATTCTTCGAAAAGCTATAAATAAAAGATCTCAATTTTTTTAATTAAAATCATTGTTGAAATCAAATTGTGAATGCGTAGAATTAATTTGTATCACTAACGTAAAGTAAAACAGTACCAATCATAGTAATTTTTCTGAATTTAGATTTTTTGGCAACGTATCACAACTTTTTTAGATATAAATCCAACGTACGTACATACGTACGTACGTATGTACTATACTAAAATTTTTATTACTTTTTCAATATGATAACATTGCCGAATGAATGTTACGAAGAAATATTTAATAACCTCCAGTATGACTATAAAGATCTATTTTCATGTGCACTTGTAAACAAACCGTCAATGGTGTAGATTTATTATACCAATTTTGTGGAGCGAACCAAGACGTTATTTAAGTGATACAAGGCTTATAAGAATATGTCTTTTAACATTAAATGCTGAAGAGAAAGCTTTTTTAATTCCTTACAAGATTAACCTTCCAAGTCACTCAAAACTATTATTTGAATATACAAGTTATATTACTTCTGTTAAAGAGTTTTTATTTGAAGGAATTAAAAATTGGCTTCGTTATAATATATATAGTCGTGGACTTGGAAATGTTAAACATTCTGGACTTGAAAATGTTGTTAAACATTCTTTAATTAAAATGTTTTTACGAACTGGCAAAAATCTTAAATATTTATATGTTGATGAAATTATTTGTAGTCCAATAATACTTGAACATTTTTACAAGAATTCCAATATTAATTCTGTAGATTTCGAACCTTCATATGACATCAGTTATGATTTTACATTTAAAGCAATAGATGGATTAGTAAATATTCTTTATAAGAATTCTATTTTAACTTCTTTAAATATTAAATCAATTAAATTTGGGATTAAAAAAATGAAAATATTATTGGAAGCACTTGATAAAAATACTGTGCTAAAGTCATTAGGTTTTTATGGTAATCTGATTGATATCGAAGAAGGAAAAATATTAGCAAAATTTCTTTGCAAAAACACTACGTTAATTTCTTTGAATATTAGTTCTAATCGACTTGGATCAGAAGGAGAAAAAACATTAGCAGACGCACTTTGTAAGAATACTACGTTAACCGCTCTGCATCTTTGTAGCAATAATATTGGATCAGAAGGAGGAGAAATATTAGCAAATGCTCTTTGCAATAACAAAACGCTGACTTTTTTGAATCTTAGCACAAATAACCTTGGATCAGAAGGAGGAAAAGCGATAGCAAGTGCCCTTTGTAAGATCTCCACATTGAAAGATTTGAATGTTTCTTGCAATAATCTTGAATCAGAAGGAGAAAAAGCATTAGCAAGTGCACTTTGTACGAATACAACACTTACTTCTTTAAATCTTGGAAATAATAAAATTGGAACAGAAGGGGGAAAAGCGTTGGCAGATGCACTTTGTAATAATACGTGTAGTTCACTGACTTATTTGAATCTTGAATTTAATAAACTTGAATTAAATGGAGGATACGCATTAATAGAAGCACTTTGCAAGAATACTACGTTAAAACAATTAGATATTCTAGGTAATAATCTTGGAGGAGGAGAAGCGATAGTGTTTGCACTTTGCAAGAATATGACATTAACTTCTTTCAATCTTAGTTCAAATAGACTTGGATCAGAAGAAGGAAAAATTATAGCAATTGCACTTTGTAAGATTACCACGCTCACTTCTCTAAATCTTTCTGATAATAAACTTGGATCAGAAGGAGGGAAAGCATTAGCAGATGCACTTTGCATGAACTCTACGCTGACTTTTTTGAATCTTTTTTCTAATTTTCTTGGATCAGAAGGAGGAAAAGCATTAGCAGATGCACTTTGCATAAATACTACCTTAATCTCATTAAATATTGGTAATAATAAACTTGGATTAGGAGGAGGGAAAGCGTTAGCAAATGCACTTTACAAGAACTCTACGTTAAAAGATTTGAATCTTAATAGTAATTGGATAGAATATCATGATAATAATAATCATGGATCAGAAGTAGGAAAAGCATTAGCAGATGCACTTTGCAAGAACTCCACACTGACTTCTTTGGATCTTTACAAAAATACACTTGGATTAGAAGGAGGAAAAGCATTAGCAGATGCACTTTGCAAAAACTCCACACTGACTTCTTTGAATCTACAATCTAGTCAACTTGGATCTGAAGGAGGAAAAGCATTAGCAAATGCACTTTGTAAGAACTCTACTTTGACTTCTTTGAATCTTCAATCTAATAATCTCGGATTGAAAGGAGGAAAAGCATTAACAGATGCACTTTGCAAGAACTCTACGTTGAAAGATTTGAATATTAGTGATAATTATCTTGGACCAGAAGGAGGAAATGCATTAGCAGATGCACTTTGCAAAAACTCCACACTGACTTCTTTGAATCTGCAATCTAATAATCTTGGATCTGAAGGAGGAAAAGCATTAGCAAATGCACTTTGTAAGAACTCTACTTTGACTTCTTTGAATTTTCAATCTAATTATCTCGGATTGAAAGGAGGAAAAGCATTAACAGATGCACTTTGCAAGAACTCTACGTTGAAAGATTTGAATATTAGTGGGAATTATCTTGGACCAGAAGGAGGAAAAGCATTAGCAAATGCACTTTGTAAGAACTTTATGTTGAAAGATTTGGATCTTAAATGGAATAATCTTGGTTCAAAAGGGACAAAAGCATTAGCGGATGCACTTTGTAAGAATTCTACACTTACTTCTTTGAATCTTGAAAATAATAAGCTTGGATCAAAAGGAGGAAAAGCATTAGCTGACGCACTTTACATAAACTCCACGCTGACTTCTTTGAATATTTCTTTTAATAATAATATTAGATTTAAATTAACTTCAAATAATCCAAATCTTAAAATATATCAAAATTAGGATAAAATAGAAAGACAATTACTATTTGTTCACTAGTGTATGCCCTATAAAAAATTTTTAATAGTTATATTCCGATTTTAATAATATACCAGTTATATTCCAATTCAATATTCTTAAAATGTTGTACCAATTTTTGTTATTAAAAATATTATGAAGTTTTCAATCGACTATAACTTTATTAATAATTGTCTTTAAAATGTTTTAGAATTGATACAATTATAGACGAAGATATTATTAAAGATTTTATTAAATAAGTATTATTATAGAAGTTTCTTACTATTGGGAAATTTCAATTGGATCCAGTCTTTTAAACTAATAATTTTTGCCGTTTTTTAAAATTGTATCTTTACATTTACAAATAAGTGTGATTTCGCAAAAGCAATACTTTATAGGACTAAAAAGTAATGGATATTTTTTTACCAAATTTTGAAAATTATATTTATCATCGTCAACGAGTCGCAATATTTGCTGACTTAAGACGATTTGCACCATAAGGCCAAGTTGATCCTCGTTTTGCAATACCGACCAACTCATTTTTGCAATTAATTAACGCCTTTTTCGTCTTTTTGTCAAGGTCATAAAAATTTGGAGATTTTCCGAAATAAACCGGTTTTGTGCATAAATTTATTAAAATTTTTAATGCATACTTGTCTATTGGTTTCAAAAATATTAGTAATATTTAAAATGATAATTGAATTCTCTTAGTTGTATTAGAATATATATAGCCAATAAATTCTATATTATTAATCAAAATTGAATTAAATATTCACAATAGTTTACATGAATATATAGTACAAATATTTTATAAACAATCTAATTATTCATTAAAATAAATATTTTAATGATAAACAACCTTTCTGATTTAATGATTTACATATTTAAATATTAAATAGTTTTTTTTTTTTTTTATAAATTACGGTTTGATCCAGGTGTTTCAATAACTACATCATTAATGTTTGATCCAGGTGTTTCAATAACTACATCATTACGGTTTGATCCAGGTGTTTCAATAACTACTTCAGATGTGTCATAACAATCTTCTTTAGCCTTGTATTTTTATTGCATAAACATTAACGATGATGGTAAAATAAATATATAAAAATCAAAAATTTTTTAAATTTTTATGTTAATTTTTGTCATCTTTTTCTAATTAAAATTCAAGAAAAAAAAATAAAAGTAAAAAAATATACCAAAAGAATAATGACAAAAACACTTATAAAGATGATTGATATTAGTGCAGTAATATATGCAATATTACAAGCGCGAACTGATGCATTTTCATTGACATTACTCGGGATGTAATTTGTTTTACAATAGTTCATGTAGTCACTTTTATATGAAGCAAAAATAAGAATAATAAAAACAAAATTAAGGCATCTGAGCACTAAGAGGACATAAACAAATCGAACATAGAGCCTTAAAAGATATGCAGTTTCCTGTATAATTAAAAAAATCATATTATATATAAGGCCTTTTGAAGTTGAAACTTCGTTTAACATTATTTTTCATATTTACAGGGAGGAATTAAACAAACATAAAAATTAAACATAGTGTATCGAGAAATCCCGGATCAGGCCGAATGATCCCGGCCACTATATCAACCAAACTTTCATTTCTACTGTATTTGTTTAATTTTTTGGCGAAGCTCAGAAAATGAAGGAGAGATAACATTAAATGAAGTTTCAACTGCAAATGGCCTAATCTAGATTTTTTTGATATTTAAGCTTAATAACTAATAAAAAATAAAATCACATACCACAACACAAATAACAAATAATCCAAAAGCGGCACCTACACACAGTAGTGTATCCACAATTATACAGTAGAAATAGAATATAAACCTTTATCAGAAACTAGAAAGTAAGTGAATTGCAAAATAAATAAAAGAAAAAGTAAAATAATTTGACAAAACTTACAGGTACAACTAATGGTTTTTTATGAAAATCTTTCGATCCAGTGATCCTAATGACATGATTTTGGTATCATTGGATTCATCTCATTGAGACAAATCGAATGGTGCCTAAGCCATCCAAATCGGATCATTGTGTCACAAGATATTCAAGTTTTTGTGAAATTTTATATATAAACATACGGATTTTGAAAGTTTTTTATATAGTTGGTGGGGTCAAGTGCTACTATGTGGGAGTACATAACGTTATTTATGGATGCCCCCTTATAGCCATATTCGATAATGTGCATATACAAAATCTTTATTTTTGTTGGAAAGTATGATTGTCAATGCTAAGAACTATACTTGTTTATACCAGGAACATAGTACAAAGTACAAAGGGCAAAATCTGAGATCTGATTGGACACTCTAATAATTTACAAATTTTAGTTGTTTAAATATAGCTAGGCTAGGATACTTGCAGCAATCACAGCCAATTTGGTTATGAAGCTATAAATTCCAACTGAGCAAATCGATATGGCAAGCCAATACTTCATGAAATAACATAAGTATAATGATTAATTATAATTGTAATTGCTTTCATATTTTAGCTGTGAAAACATTTTGAACTGCTCAGTTGCTGGACTTTTGCATAAAATCATATTATAGCAACCAAATTCAGTACCTATTACTAGCAAAAACTAATATTTGTACCTAAACTCCATCCCTACAGGATCTAGCCATTTTGTGGCAATATAGAAACATTTGAATTTGCATTTATCCACAAATCTGATCCTAATTGTATGCTCTAATTTTGTATGCATTATGCAAAAAGGTGCAATTATCTATATCGTTACCAGAAATGCAAACAAAACTTGATTCTGATTGTATATAGTGTTTAGGGATTAATGCAGATTATATGAAGTTATAAGGTGAATTAATAGCAAAAACAATTCTCAGTCCTGTGATTCAGAGCTTTATAAATCATTTACATAAAAAATTTAACGATTATGTGATCTTGGAAATCATAAGACTAAGAATTACCAAAAATCTACCTGGAAGTCATCTTTATAAAAAATCTATCTGGATATATATATGTTTTTATGGAAAAGCACAGTGATCTGTGGAATGGCCAGAAAACTGGGTTTGCACATGTGAATTCTGCATTGGCATAACTAAACTGGTCTATATTGGACTGTTTGCCCAGACATTTTGGACCATAAATGAATAGATTTTGCTGCACTTTAACAAGCCAAAATTAATGAGTTTTGGTACGATCGAGGCACAAGTAAGTTCATGTGCACATATTTCTTATGAGTTATAAGCAAATGTGAATTTGATTAGCTAAAGTATAATATAATTGTAAAGGGTGATAATAAATACGGCTATAGCAAAATTTTGCAAGGAATTTTTTTTGTTAGGAATTAAATAGCTTTTTCATAGACAAGATTTTGAGATACAAAGGATTTTAAAAAATGTTATTTGTTTTGAATTTTCACATTACACCTGATCCTGCAATTTTATTAACCATAAAAGAAACAAGTACCATTTAATACATGCAATCAAACTAACGAGCCTATATGTATCATCCCAAATACATGCTATTTCGTATAAAAAGCTTATACAGACATTCTGGATATGTATAACATGCTGATACCAGGGTTGGGCAAGCTGTATATTCAGTGCTTTTTCACTAAACACTGGATGTTTCCAAATTGTCCAGTGTAATGTCCAGTACATGTCCAGTGTCCAGTGAAATATTTATAAAAAAATTCAATAAATAAATAAATTAGTCAAGATACAATATATCTGGTTATATAACTAGTACTCCCAGAGGATTGCTCTAGCTAATTCTTAAAAATGTAGTTAAAATTTTATAATATAATGCACCATACCTTTGATTTAATTTAATTTTAATTTTATTTAATTTTAAAATTTAGTTTAATTATTGTATATTAGTTAAAATTCTGTTAGCACATACTGTACATTTGAAAAAATTAATTAGCAATAAATATTTTAGCCATACAATACTGTATTTAACTACTGTATTTACTTGAAATAATATGCACCTGCATGTTATTTTGAGGGGATGCGCATTATTTTGAGTACGCGCATGGGCGTTATTTCGGTGTAAAGGTCTAATTTCTAAAAAATTGTCTGTTATATATGTGCGATACATAAAATACCTTTATTTCTATAGTCTTTCCAATCTAAGTCAGATTTTTTGACTAAAAAAAATTCTTATTTCTGCTTGTTATTTGAATTCATTATTTCAGCAGATTATTAATTCGACATTTGGAATGTTCGTTATATTTGGACGCACATGGGCATTATTTCGAAACCTATATGCTATTTTAAGAAAATGCAATTTTTGAAATAACGCCCATGCGCGTTATTTCAAATAAATACAGTAAATAAGATATTTATATACAACCAATTTGCTTGCAATTGTAAAGGATAGTATTTCAAATGATGTTAACCTCCCAAAGCAATATATATGGCAAACAGGTTTTGAGAGATATTAGGCTTAAAAATATTATAAATATTATATTATATAGCAGGAACAGGCTTAATAAATTAATTTTTTTTATCAATTTTTACCAAATTGGTTAATTATTTAGTTTATTTAATAGATAATTCTTCAGTCAACTGGTTCAAAATTTTTTTTTTTATATATAAATTTTACTATAAGCGCGAATGCACAGTGTCTCTATCTAAAACTTTTTTTATACTAGTTAATCACCTTTTTAGCTTAAGAGACCTTTGTAAAGCTCATTAAAATGCATCTAATGGCAGTGATGTTAAATGATCTAAAATGACCCAAATGACTCAAATGACCAATGACTGATTATTGGGTCATTTCAAGAATGAATGACACATTGGGTCATTTGAATTTTATTAGTGGAAATAACAATTAATTAAAACTTGATTCAATTATGAAATTCTGAAGTCAACAATAGTTCATAATATTAAATATTTAATACTCATATTAAGATTTGATCAATTTATAATCTTTTAAGTCTATTTACTCCAGTTCTCAAAAGTAATATACAATAGCCAGTTTGTCCTGTGCTAAATTACCATGATTGATTTCAAAAACTCCATGATCACATACGTTAAAAATCTTAACCATCGATTTTAATCCTGTGATCTCATATTAGAGCCTTATAACATAATCTAGAGCTCTATTCGCCTCTAGTTACTCAGACCAAGTCTATCCACACCTCAATCGAAGCCTTACCATTGTTAGAGTAGTTTAGTTGATTTTGCGATACTTACATGGAGGGTTCTTACAATATATATACATAATGAGATTTTATGATATGTATCAAAAATATGTCAGGTATTGTGCAAATTTATAGCAAAAAAAAAGATTAAAATTAAATTAGTAAAAATTCTAATTTAAAGTCAAATCCATTTGTTTATATATATGTTGTAGCCCAGATAACAATCCTGCCCAGTTGTCAATTGGGCTAGCCCAGATGACAATTTCAATCTGGGCTGCCATTTTTGTCCCAGATGCAAATTGCAAATCTTATATTAAAATCCATTAATATTATATATATATTCACAAATAAATTGACCAATCAAAATAAATATAGGGAATGCACTTATATTACACAAAGGCTCAGTGCATTGGTTTTTCGCAATAATTTTTGGTTACACTCTGCTAATGTTGTGTAACGTTACACAGATTCAATTTTGGTAACCTAACACTGGGTCGGCCGGCATTAAGCTTAATGCTGGTGGGCACTATCATGATAATGCCCCGGCGGGGTTAGACATAATTCCGGCCTACTCTAACTCTAAATCATTTAGGGTTAACCCGCCGGGCATTATCATGATAATGCCCACCAGCATTAAGCTTAATGCCGGCCAACCCAGTGTTAGGTTACCAAAATTGGACCTGCGTAATGTTACACAACATTAGTGATAACCAAAAATTATTTTTGCAAAACTAATGCACCGGGCCTTTGTGTAACATAAGTGCATAAATAGCAATTCCCTATATTTATTTTGATTGGCCAATTTATTTGTGAATATATATATAATATTAATGGATTTTAATATAAGATCTGCAATTTGCATCTGGGACAAAAATGGCAGCCCAGATTGAAATTGTCATCTGGGCTAGCCCAATTGACAACTGGGCAGGATTGTTATCTGGGCTACAACATATACATTTGAATTTAATATATGACACGATAATGTGTTACCTAACACGACGCATTTTATTATTTGCATGGGTAATACAAACCAAAAAAGGATCTCTGGTTTTGTAAATAAACTGCATGTAAGATAAAAATTTAGGGTTAGGTCTTAAGATTAGAGACTATAGGGTTAGAGTGATGCTTACAATATATAAATTTTATTCCCATCATTTTACTAAGATCGATTTAAATATTAGTTTTCACTTTTTTCTTCTTTTGCACATGTTCGGATTCTTCGTTAGGCTAATCTGAAATAGTCAAATTTGCACTCTCTGATTGGCTATTTCCTCTCCAGAAGGTTGTATTACCTGTGAAATAAGTAGATGCCATGATTTAGCATATTATAATTCTTGTCCCTTAACACGTATCGTACAAATACATTAACGAGCGATTATATGGCAATCATCAAGTTTACACGGACTTTGACTACCAATATTATTTGCAAATGACCATGGTCATTTGGTCACGAGTCATTTGCAAATGATCCAAAATTCAAATGACCTATAATAATCGGCCATTTCAAGGTCATTTGAGGTCATTTAAAAATTTTTCAAATGACCGGGTCATTTAACAACACTGTCTAATAGTAGTTAGAGTGTTAAAATCGACTTGGTGGATACTAAGATATCTTTAAAAACCTTTCTTTTACTTTGTAAATTTCTTTGTAAACAATAGTATTGTTTATAAAGAAATTTATATAGTAAAAGAGAGGTTTTTTAAAGATATCTTGGTATTAACCAAGCCGATTTTGATACTCTAACTACTATTAGATGCATTTAAATGAGCTTTACAAAAGTCTCTTAAGCCAGAAAGGTGATTAACTTAGTATAAAAACAATTTAGATAGAGACGCTGTGTATTTGCACTAATAGTAAAATTTATATATAAAAAAAATTTTTGAACCAGTTGACTGGAGAATTGCCTATTAATTTTTTTGTTTAAAATTTTAAAAAGGAAAAACTAAAATGGCGACCCTATATGATCGACCAATCATATTTGTGATTGGCAATCATATATAAATTTTTTTTCATTCAACATGATAATCATTTTTTTTTATTGTTTGTTTTGTTGGTTCGCTTTCTCTTTCGCTTTTTTCTTACTACCTGTAATTTTTTAGTTTATTGCCTTTTGAATTTGGTTTTGTTGCTGGTGTTGTCGTTGGTGTCATCATTGATGTCATGGCATTGCGTTAGTGTTATCGCATTGGTGTCATAGTTCTGTAAGTAGTTTTTTGGATTTTTTTTTCTCTCAGTTGTTTTTTTTCTTATTCTGTTGCTCTTTTGTTAACTTGGCTTGTTTGGGTTGTAGGTCTCTGGGGCGTGGTTGAAGAATTAACCATGGTCTTGAAGAAATTTTGACCGAACAAATCATCAACGAAACGACTCCGATAAGGTTTCTTTTGTTTTCTTTTTTTTTCTTTTTTTTTGATTATTGTTTCGCATATCTTGGATTCTTTCATCAGTGGTTTTGTTCTTTCACAATTTAGGAGTGTTTTTTTGCTTCGTTTGGTCATCAGATTCAGAAAGTATTTTCTTTTTTTTTCAATCGTTAATATAGTTTTTTGAATTTTCTTATTACTTTTTTTTTTAGTTTTGGAGTTGTCACTGGCACTGTTGTTGGAGTCATAGTTGGAGTCATAGTAGGAGTCATAGTTGGAGTTAGGGTTCCTACAAACCCGGATCAAATCAAACTTTAGGTCAGATTTGGGTTTGATTTGATTTGAAATCAAACCCAACCCCAAACTATAATTAAAAAAAATATTTGAGTTTGATTTGAAGCAAACTTTTTAGTTAAATTTGAGTTTGGTTTGAATTTGGGTTTGAATTTGAGTTTAAGTTTGCAAAATAGTTTGAGTTTGAATAATATAAATATATTTTTATATTTTAATTGATAATTCGCCAGTCAACTAGAGAGTGATCATATGAAAATCACTATAGGCGAAATGTGGTGTGCTTCCATCTAAAACTTTTTTCTTTAAGTTAACAATACATGCCCATTAATTGAAAATCGTAGAGCTCGTCGAGACGCATCTAACGGTGGTTAGATCATCCAAATCGGCCTATTGGATGGCGAGATATTGTCGAAAAACGATTGGCTGACTATATAAAAACAAATACTGTTTACATAGAGATTTTATATAGTTGACCAATCATTTTTTAACGATATATCGCCATCCACTAGGCCGATTTGGATGATCTAACCACCGTTAGGTGCATCTCGACGAGCTCTACGACTTTCAATTAGTGGACAAGTATCGTTAACTTAGTAAGAAAAAAGTTTTAGAAGGAAGAACGCCACATATCGCCTATAGTGATTTTCATATGTAATATGCATCTTTGAAGTCGGCCAATCGTTTTTTGATGATATCTCGCCATCCACTGGGACGATTTGGATGATCTAACCACCATTAGATGCGTCTCGACGCACGATGAGCTCTACAACTTTCAATTAATAAACATGTATCGTTAACTTAGTAAGAAAAAAGTTTTAAATGGAAGAACGTCACATTTCGCCTATAGTGATTTTCATATGTAATCTGATCACTAAGTTTTATATAGTCAGCCAATCATTTTTGACAATATCTCACCATCCACCAGGCCAATTTAGACGATCTAACCACTGTTAGATGCGTCTCAACAAGCTCTACAACTTTCAATTAGTGGACATGTATTAGTAACTTAGTAAGAAAAAAAGTTTTAAATGAAAGCACTCCACATTTTGCCTATGATCACTCTCCAGTTGACAGGCTGATTATCATTTAAAAAATATATATATGTCATTCAAACTCAAACTAGTTTGCAAACTTCAAATCAAACTCAAATCAAACTTAGTATAGTATTTGGGTTTGGTTTGAATTTGATTATTTTTTATTTGAATTTGGGTTTGATCTCAAACTTTATAAAATTTATAGTTTGAGTTTGATTTGATTTGGGGTTTGATTAAACTCAAATCAGACCTGGATCAAACTTTGGAACCCTAGTTGGAGTCATAGTTGGAGTCATCGTTAGAGTTTGGGCAATTGGAGTTGCTTGCCTTTCATCTGGGTTTGATTTGTCAGTACCTATTTGAATACAATACTGTGGGTGGTGCAGTTTTCTTTAGTGTTATCATGGGTTAGGGGAGCACCAGAAATCACCTGATTAGGGTTTCACTAAGTAGCTGACCCCTACCCCCACCTGATAATTTTTCTAAGCATTTCATTGGTTAAAATTTAATAATATATATATATTAAAAATTGGATAACTTTTGATCTACTGGTCTGCTTTGGATGATTCAACTACCAAAATGTTTGTCTCAGTGAGAACAAGCCCAAAATCAGCAAAATTCAATCACAGAATCCCAAGATCGTTCAACTTTTGTGTAATTTTAATAGTAATTTTTAAAATAACTAAGTAAATTTATTTTTTATATTCAGACTATTTAGTCAAGTCAGAGTCAGGTCTGGGTCTGGTCCAAAGTCTGCAGACTGGTCTGAGTCAAAATATATTTTATATGTATTTTTTGGTGCTGAACAAGTTTACTTAGTGCATTTTGTTAGAATAAATTAGTAAAATTTTATGAATCATAAGTTTTTATAGAATTTTATTAATAAAATTCAATTAATTCTAACAAAATGCACTAAGTAAACTTGTTCAGCTCCTAAAAATGTATTAAAACGGCTGGTTTGTTTTTATTTTACTTGAAATTTAGAGATTTGATGTACAATTTTGGATTTTTGATCAAAAAAGACAAATTTTAACATCTTTTCTCCAAATTTCAAGTAAAACAAAAACAACACTACTGATTTAATATATTTTTAGGTGTTGAACAAGTTTACTTAGTGCATTAATTTAGAAATAATTAGTAAAATTTTGTGAATCATAAGATTTTATAGATTTTTATTAGTAAAATTCTATAAAATCTTAAAATTCACAAATATTTATTAATTAATTCTAACAAAAAGCACTCAGTAAACCTGTTCAGCACCTAAAAATACATTAAATAAGTAGGGTTGTTTTTATTTACTTGAAATTTGGAGAAAAATGCATAATTTTGAATTTTTAATTAAAATATTCAAATTTAAGCATCTTCTCTCCAAATTTTAAGTAAAATAAAAACAATTCTGCTGATTTAATGTATTTTTAGGTGTTGAACAAGTTTACTTATTGCATTAATTTAGAAATAATTAGTAAAATTTTGTAATCATAAGATTTTATAGAATTTTATTAGTAAAATTCTATAAAACCTTAAAATTCACAAATATTTATTATTTAATTCTATAAAACGCACTAAGTAAACTTGTTCAGCACCTAAAAATACATTAAATAAGTAGGGTTGTTTTTATTTTACTTGAAATTTGGAGAAAAAATGCATAATTTTGAATTTTTAATTAAAAAAGTCAAATTTAAGCATCTTTTCTCCAAATTTCAAGTAATATAAAAACAAACCAGCTGTTTTAGTATATTTTTAGGTGCTGAACAAGTTTACTTAGTTCATTTTGTTAGAATTAATTAATAAAATTTGTGAATCATAAGATTTTATAGTATTTTATTAATAAAATTCTATAAAATCTTATGATTCATAAAATTGTACTAAATAATTCTAACATAATGCCTAAGTAAACTCATTTAGCACCTAAAAATACATTAAATCAGCAGGGTTGTTTTTAATTTTACTTGGAATTTGAAGAAAAGATGCTTAAATTTAATTTTTTGATAAAAAATCTAAAATTATGTATCTTTTTTCCAATTTTAAGTAAAATAAAAACAATCCTGCTAATTTAATGTATTTTTAGATACTAAACAAGTTTACTTAGTGCATATTGTTAGAATTAATTAGTAAAATTTTATGAATTATAAGATTTTATAGAATTTTATTAATAAAATTCTATAAAATCTTATGATTCACAAATTTTTCTTAATCAATTCCAACAAAACGCACTAAGTAAACTTGTTTAGCACCTAAAACACATTAAATTAGCAGTGTCATTTTTAGTTTACTTGAAATTTGGAGAAAATATGCTTAAATTTGATTTTTTTAATCAAAAATCCAAAATTATGCATCTTTTCTCCAATTTCAAGTAAAATAAAAACAAACCGGCCGTTTTAATACATTTTTAGGTGCTAAACAAGTTTACTTAGTGCATTTTGTTAGAATTAATTAATAAAAATTTGCAAATTATAAGATTTTATAGAATTTTATTAATAAAATTCTATAAAATCTTATGATTCATAAAATTTTACTAATTTGTTCTAACAAAATGCACTAAGTAAACTTGTTCAGTGCCAAAAAATATATATAATTATATTTGGACCAGACAAGTCTGCAGATTTCAGACCAGACCCAGAACGGACTCATTGTTGAGTATAGTCTGAAGTCTGAAATTAGTAAAATTTAGAGTCTGAGTCTGGTCTGATCCCAGACTGGACCCAGACCAGACCTAGGAGCACTAGTCTCAATAAGACGAATCAAATGGTACCAAAATAATCTGATTCTAATCGATATGGCACGTGGTATTTATCATAGAACTTAGGTGCACCAAATTAAACATATCCAATTATTAATTGTTTATAGAATAAAAATCTTTGTTGATCTTAGGATTCTGTAATTAGAATTTAGTGATTTTAGGCTTGTTAGAATCGTCTCACTGAGGTGAACATTTTTGTAGTTAAAATCATCAAAAATGGACAGTAGATCAAAAGTTATTCAATATTCAAAATTATATATATATAATAATATATATAATAATATATATAAATATATATTTATATATATTATATATTATATTATATATAGGACCTGATAATTGCTCTACCCCCACCTACCTAAAAAATTAGGCGATAAATGGCACTCCCCTTAGTGTTAGAGTCAGTTTTTATTATGCAGAGTTTGGGAGGGTTTTAATATATATAACTTTAAACTAACAATCATGAAGCTAATAATAATCATGAGTATAGATGCTGGTGAAATTAAATCAGAGTGGTGAAATGATTTCACCATTTCACCAATCACCAATTGGTAATAGTAAAACTGGTGTAACTGGTGAATTGGTGTAATTGGTTTAATTGGTGAATTGGTGAATTGGTGAAATGGTGAATTAGTGAATTGGTGGAATGGTGAAACAGCAGAATGGTGAAATGGTGAATTTCCAGAGTCTGGAATTATTTCAGCCTGGAATTCGGTTAGGTTTTTGTTCAAGTTTTTACATTTTATGTTTTTACAGGCACACTTTGTGGTCAGAACTATTAACCGTTTATAGGACTGAGCAAATTCCAATTCACCATTTCACCAATTCACCGTTTCATAATTCAATTCACCATTTCACCAATTCAACAATTCACCAATTCACCAATTTCACCAATTTCACCAATTCACCAATTCACCAATTTCACCAATTTCACCAATTTCACCAATTCACCAAAATAAAATTTTGGTGTAATTCTGGTGAAACTATTTCACCATTTCACCTAGTGAAATGGTTTAATTTCACCAGCATCTATAATCATGAGATCTAAAGGTTAGGTTAGGGTCAACTTTCATTATGTTGGGCTTTGGGAGGGTTTTATATATTTATAACTTTTTTCTAATTACTTTAGAAACTAAAATTGTATAAAATATAAAATATATGAATTAAAAAACTATTAAAATTCTATATACTAAAAAACTATTAAAATTCTAATATAAAAAACAATTAAAAACTAAGATAAAGAACAATTAAAATCTCTAGCCCATGGCAACACCTGGGCTTCTAACACTAGCCAATACATTAAAGCTAAATTGTCTGTCACTATTTAAAAATTCTGTACAGTCAAATCTTCATATAGTCACCCTCTATATAGTCACAAAACCAATATAGTCACTTTTGTAAGTTTACCAACCTTTTTACTATAATTTTCACCTCTATATAAGCACATTTGTATTATAATCACTATCACAATTTTTTATTTACCATCTTTATAAAACTACCCCTACATAATATTTTGAATTAATTATTTTATTATTATAAATATTTTTGTAAGTTATTAATTATTATTTTTTAACAAGTAAAAATTTTTAAATTTGTTTTTTTTTAATAATCAATTATCTTTCTACATATAAAAGTTAAAATTATACTAAGTAAATCAATAAAAATGATCTAAGTAAAGTTGTTTAGTATACAAAATTACATATATTCTGAAATTTTGAGATAATTTAGTTAAAATCGTATTAATACACTTTTACAATTTACGTTTAGGCGAAAAAAATTAAAAAATTTAAAAATTTTTTAACTTAATCGTAAATTATAAAAGTGTATTAATAAGATTTTAACCAAATTATCTCAAAATTTCAGAGTATATGTAATTTTGTATCCCGAATAAGTTTACTTTGTCATTTTTATCAATTTACTTTAGATAATTGTAACTTTTATATGTAGCTACAATATACGATTATTTTAAAAAATTTTTTTTTAAATTTTTTTTAAAATAATCGTATATCGTAGCTACATATAAAAGTTAAAATTATCTAAAGTAAATCGATAAAAATGATCTAATTAAAGTTGTTTAGTATACAAAATTACATATACTCTGAAATTTTAAGATAATTTGGTTAATTCGATTAATACACTTTTACAATTTACGTTTAGGCGAAAAAAATTAAAAAATTTAAAAAATTTTTAACTTAATAGTAAATTATAAAAGGTATTAATAAAATTTTAACCAAATTATCTCAAAATTTCAGAGTATATGTAATTTTGTATCCCGAACAACTTTACTTAGATCATTTTATTGATTTACTTTAGATAATTTTAACTTTATATGTAGCTACGATATACGATTATTTTAAAAAAAAATTAAAAAAAAATTTTTTAAAATAATCGTATATTGTAGCTACATATAAAAGTTACAATTATCTAAAGTAAATTGATAAAAATGACAAAGTAAACTTATTCGGGATACAAAATTACATATACTCTGAAATTTTGAGATAATTTGGTTAAAATCTTATTAATAACTTTTATAATTTACTATTAAGTTAAAAATTTTTTAAATTTTTTAATTTTTTTCGCCTAAACGTAAATTGTAAAAGTGTATTAATCGAATTAACCAAATTATCTTAAAATTTCAGAGTATATGTAATTTTGTATACTAAACAACTTTAATTAGATCATTTTTATCGATTTACTTTAGATAATTTTAACTTTTATATGTAGCTGCGATATATGATTATTTTAAAAAAAATTAAAAAATTTTTTTTAAAATAATTGTATATCGTAGCTACATATAAAAGTTAAAATTATCTAAAGTAAATTGATAAAAATGATCTAAATACAGTTGTTCGGTATACAAAATTACATATACTCTTAAATTTTAAGATAATTTTGTTAAAATCTTGTTAATACACTTTTATAATTTACAGATTAAGTTAAAAAATTTTTAATTTTTAAATAAAAATTTTTATTTATTAAAACTTCTATATAATCACAATTTTTTTTCTATGCAATTTTATTATAATTGTAATTATATAGAATCCCTCTATATTAGTCACATCTCTATATAATCACCACTTTTCATATCCTGAGGGTGTGATTATATGGAGGTTTGACTGTACTTGAGTTTAATAGTGAGGTTCCTTGAATTTTTAGAGGCCCTATACTTAACTCACACTTATATAAAAAATTCTTCAAAATTCTTCCCTCCATCTTTACCACCTACCTATTCTTGAAAAAATTTATTCGGGTGACTACTTCTTGAAATTTTTCATACTCTGACCAAAAATAGTAAAAAATAGTAGTCTAATTTTTGTTTCCAGAGAAATGGTTAGATTATACAAAAATTCAATCTCTAATGGACTGGGTTCAGGTTGGGTTCATTTGAACGAGGATTTGGTTCAAAATGAACCAAGTTTGGGTTCAATAACCAAGATCGGGTTCAATTGAACCAAGTCGGGTTCATTTAAACCAAGATCGGGTCATTTGAACCAAGATTGGGTTCAAATGAACTAAGATTGGGTTCAAAATGAACCAAGATCGGGTTTATTTGAACCAAAACCAGGTTTATTAATATTAAAATAAAAAAATTAAAAATCTTGCCTGGAGCAATACCTGGGACCTAATACTAGCTTTATTATGAAAATAGAGTTCTATAGCTCTAATAACTTTTCTGCATAATGTTACTTATTTATTACCTTTTAGCTGCGAATAATGCACAGGGTCGTTATTTTCCTAATTAAGCTTAATTCAGGCTAAAAATTGCAATTTTACCTCTGCATGTTATTTTGCGGTTATATGGTATGTGCTATTTTTTGAAAAAGTACTTTAAAGTAATGAATTGACCTGTCTAAAAAATCCTCACCCAGGTTACCTGATAGGTGAACAATGTCCACTGGGTGGAAACGGGTCAGTTCAAAAAAAAGCACCATCCAGGTCACCTGGGTCAATTAAAAAAAAAACTTTCAGGTGGTTAATATGACTAGCGATTTGACCCAGGTGGGCTAACCTATAGTTGGTGGTAGAATAATTTTACAAATTAATATAGTTATAGCATTGTTGTATTTTTTGCCATAATTGCTATGAGCCATAATGCAATAATGCTATAAAGTCGTAATGCTATAAAGCCGTAATGCTGTAATGCTATAATGTTGTAATGCAGAAATACTACTATCAGCTATAATACTGTTTATTAAAATTCTGTACTATATTATGGTTTCCTTTAAATAATTTACTATTAAATATTTTCAAATTTGATTTTGTTGACTTCACAAATTTGCATTAATTTGTGTCGGGTCTCTGCCTGTGGGTGACCCATGGGTTGACCCACCCGTTATCTCCCAGGCTGTTACAACTTGGCCTGGGTCACCCACCCACCCGTGGGTAACCTGGGTGACACCCAACCACCCGCGGGTGACCAGGGTGACACCCACCCAGGTTAAAACACCACTTTAAAGCTGTATAAATAATGAAAAATTAAATTAAAATAATGACTAGTGCTCATAATTGGGTCAGGTCAACCTGAAACCCAACCTGACCCAAAACTTCAGGTTGGGTTCGGGTTAGAAAAAATTGAACTAAAAAGTTCGGGTTGGGTTTGGGTTGACAATGAACCCAACCCAAACCTGACCCAACCTGACTCGAAATATTATAAATAATCCAAAGTAGAAATAGTATTTTTTATTCTAGAAAATCATAAATAAATATATACTTTATTTAAATCTTTAAAAAACATATTTGCATTCATGATAGTAGATATAAAGATCAGTATTATATAAAATGAAAAATTTTTAATTCTAATAATAGCTTAGGCTCTTACTTTAAACTAAAAGAAATTAATTATTTTTTATTAATTTTTTTGTTTATTGTTTTAATAATAATATATAGATATTAATTTTATATATAACTGTAATATTAGTATTACAAGTATTATTTAATATAACTATTTTATAAAAAATTTAAATAAAAATAAATTAACATTCTAAATTAATAAAAAAACATTATTAAAAAAACATTATTATATTATATTATATTTATAGGATTTTATTTTTTGGTGCACCTGCACCGTGGTGCACCCTCATCACGTGATAATCGTGATTGACAAACTACCCCAAGAACACCTCCAAAAATTCTGCGCAACAAATCAGATTTCAAGATCAGGTGTAATGTTACACGATCAGGAAAATTCAAAACAAATGTTTGCTTTGTCAAAAATCGCATGTTTCTTGAAAAGCCGCATAAGAAACCACCTTTCATATTCTAACAAAAAAAATTCCTCATCAAACTTTAGCATATATTCTACCTTCTAACCTTGCCCTAACCTTACCCTAACCTTACCCTAACCCTAACTTAATGTTAAAGCTTATTACTCTTAAATTCAATTGTTTTGATTTCACGTTACACCTGATCTCCAATTCTGATTGGTTAATTTTTGGAGGTGTTCTTTGGGTAGTTTGATTGACATACAGTTACGTATTATTGGTAATATCTGATATTACATTTTAATTTATTAAAAATATAACAAATACGTACTAATGTAGTTATCGTATTATTGGTAATATCTGATATTACATTTTAATTTATTAAAAATATAACAAATACGTACTAATGTAGTCATTTAAATTTTTTTTATTTATAGATTATTGCGCGTAATGACCGTTTTGAGCAAAACAGTTAACAAAAAACCTAAACATAGCTATTATACCCAAACCTAACCCTAAACCGAGCCTAACCATAACCCGAACCCTAACCCTAACTAACCGCTGCATAGCTACATCAATGAATTCACCCTAACCCTAACTAACAGCAAAAGCGCCGAAATCCAAAACACCCTAACCCTAACTAACTACAAAAACGATGTAATCTAACTAACCACGATTACTATGATCACAAAAACACCACGAAGTAAGTATTTTCATCACTTTAATAACGACGTCAAAGGTGTGATTCAATAACGACATCACCAATGATGAAAGACTCCAATAATGACTTCAACGGCGATAATGTTTTCACTATTCCTATAATAAAACAACAACAGCGTCCCTTACAATTTAAAAATAAGCGTTAGCAATGCGTTTGTATACCCAATAACAAGAGCAATGAAAAAATGAAACTATACTTCCCTTAAATTCTGAGAGAACCCAAAAACATCCTAGAAAAAATAAGAAACGCGTAACACGTTCACAAGAAAACCTAACTAATGCTTCCCAGAATTCCACGAAAGCCCAAAGATGCCTTTAAAACCTGGAACAAAAGGAGAAAGCGTTAGTGACGCGTCTGTAAAACAGTAGAAAAAAGGAAGCATCAAATAACATATCCACAAGACAGAAAAACAAAAACAAAAAAGAAATATAACCATACGTCCGAATTTCCAAGAACATCCAAGAACTCCTTTAACCTAGAAAAAAAAAGGAAGCATTAGTAACATACCCAGACAAAAAACAAGAACAAACAAATAGAACCATACTTCTCGACAATACTAACAAAACTAACAAATACCCGGAGGCAGCTACAAACAAGGGACGAAGCTTAAAATGATATTTCTGGTAACGAAATACTAGAAGGATGGCATGGCAACGCCTAATTCACCAAAGCATCAACGACGAAATAACGACACCCAATTCTCAAGGCATTAACGACGAGCAACCAAGACGAAATAACGACACCCAATTTCTCAAGGCATTAACGACGAGCAACCAAGATGCCAACGACGATACAAATAAAGCAAAGTAACCTACAATAAAAAAAAAAAATTAATAAATTGTTATAAGTTACGTAGCAAAAAAAAAAAAAATAAAAAAAAATAAAACTGATCTGATGACATTGATGATCACTATTTATACCCCGTGATCAGGGCGCACCATGGTGCACGGCGCACCATGGTGCACGGCGCACCAAAATATAATTCCATATTTATATAAATAAATTAATAATTTAAAATAAAATAATAAAAAACATATTAATAAACTACTACTGTATATTATATATTAATATTAAATTTATTTAATATGCTATAATAATAAATTAAATAATTCAACTTAAAATAAAATTAAAATTTTAATATATAAAATATAAAATAAATTAGTAGAGAGAAAGATCAAAATTTGATATCACCTTTGACAAAGTTTCAGGTCGGGTTCGGGTCGGGTTCAGGTTGGGTTGAATCACTAACCCGAAAGTGATTCAACCCGACCCGACCCGACCCGTTCGGAGCACTAATAATAACTAATCATATGAAAGTCGTCTTATAATATTATTGTAGCTTATTTAGGTATGATTTCGCTATGGGAACTATTTTATGGTAATGTTTAGAATGGGCCATTTTGCAAGTTTGAGAGACTACGCAGTATAAATTTCATAATTCGGGTCATCTATTGTAATTCTGGTAAGCCTGACCTGATTTATGCATTAATAAAATGTTGTGCAACAGGTACCCAAATTAAATGTCAATCATTAATGATCGCGCATTTTAGTACTACTAATATATAGTGCTTGTATGCTGCGCAGTTGATTCAAAAATCCTGCATTTGCCCATTTCTAGCAATGCCAAGTAAAATTTGTAAGAAATGTTTTATGTGTTTATTAAATAACATAATTTGAAAATTTATTCCTGTAAGGTTAAAATTATTTAAATTACTAAACCTTGCAGAATTACATTTGGTGCTATTTAAAACTACATTTTTAGCTGGCCTCTTAATTTATCCAATATATCATTAATAAAAAAAATATTCCATCGTAATTTTTTTTTAAAAAAATGAATTTTTAGATTATTTATTTAGTGGATGAATAAATGCCCTATATTAATCAAAGTAGCCAATATAAACTATTTAAATTTAATGAACATCTATCATTTTAAAAAATATTTTGCTTTTTTGTTCCATTAGTGCTGATTTAAGTTATTAATCAATACATTTATAATTTACTATTCATGTTTGCAGCATTTATATTTTATAATATCTCTTATCAGTTTATTTTATTTGTATGAGTAAATTTATTAATATATCTATTCTTCGAAAAGCTATAAATAAAAGATCTCAATTTTTTAATTAAAATCATTGTTGAAATCAAATTGTGAATGCGTAGAATTAATTTGTATCACTAACGTAAAGTAAAACAGTACCAATCATAGTAATTTTTTCTGAATTTAGATTTTTGGCAACGTATCACACTTTTTTAGATATAAATCCAACGTACGTACGTACGTACATACTAAAATTATTATTACTTTTTCAATATGATAACATTGCCGAATGAATGTTACGAAGAAATATTTAATAACCTCCAGTATACACGTAACTATACGTATAAAGATCTATTTTCATGTGCACTTGTAAACCGTCAATGGTGTATATTTATTATACCAATTTTGTGGAGCGAACCAAGACGTTATTTAAGTGATACAAGGCTTATAAGAATATTTCTTTTAACATTAAATGCTGAAGAGCAAGCTTTTTTAATTCCTTACAAGATTAACCTTCCAAGTCACTCAAAGCCATTATTTGAATATACAAGTTATATTACTTCTGTTAATGAGTTTTTATTTGAAGGAATTAAAAATTGGCTTCGTTATAATATATATAGTCGTGGACTTGGAAATGATAAACATTCTGGACTTGAAAATGTCGTTAAACATTCTTTAATTAAAATGTTTTTACGAACTGGAAAAAATCTTAAATATTTATATATTGATGAAATTCTTTGTAGTCCAATAATACTTGAAAATTTTTACAAGAACTCCAATATTAATTCTGTAGATTTCGTACCTTCCTATGACATCAGTAATGATTTTAAATCTAAAGCAATAGATGAATTAGTAAATATTCTTTATAAGAATTCTATTTTAACTTCTTTAAATATTAAATCAATTAAATTTGGGATTAAAAGAATGAAAATATTATTGGAAGCACTTGATAAAAACACTGTGATAAAGTCATTAGGTTTTTATGATAATCGGATTGATATCGAAGAAGGAAAAATATTAGCAAAATTTCTTTGCAAAAACACTACGTTAACTTCTTTGAATATTAGTAATAATCGACTTGGATCAGAAGGAGAAAAAACATTAGCAGATGCACTTTATAAGAATACTACGTTAACCGCTCTGCATCTTTGTAGCAATAATATTGGATCAGAAGGAGGAGAAATATTAGCAAATGTACTTTGCAATAACAAAACGCTGACTTTTTTGAATCTTAACACAAATAATCTTGGATCAGAAGGAGGAAAATCGATAGCAAGTGCACTTTGTACGAACTCCACATTGAAAGATTTGAATATTTCTTGTAATAATCTTGAATCAGAAGGAGGAAAAGCATTAGCAAGCGCACTTTGTACGAATACCACACTTACTTCTTTAAATCTTGAAAATAATAAAATTGGAACAGGAGGGGGAAAGCGTTGGCAGATGCACTTTGTAATAACAATTCACTGAATTATTTGAATCTTCGAAATAATAATCTTGGATCAAAAGGAGGATACGCATTAATAGGAACACTTTGCAAGAATACTACGTTAAAAAAATTAGATTTTCTAGGCAATAAATTTGGAGAAGGAGGAGCGATAGTGTATGCACTTTGCAAGAAAATGACATTAACTTCTTTGGATCTTAGTTCAAATAGACTTGGATCAGAAGAAGGAAAAATTATAGCAATTGCACTTTGTAAGATTACCACGCTCACTTCTCTGAATCTTTATCGTAATAAACTTGGATCAGAAGGAGGGAAAGCATTAGCAAATGCACTTTGCATGAATCTTTTTTCTAATTTTCTTGGATCAGAAGGAGGAAAAGCATTAGCAGATGCACTTTGCATAAATACTACCTTAATCTCATTAAACATTGGTAATAATAATCTTGGATTAGGAGGAGGAAAAGCGATAGCAAATGCACTTTACAAGAACTCTACGTTAAAAGATTTGAATCTTAATAGTAATTGGAAAGAAAATAATTTATATATGTCAAGATATAGTATTCTATACGGAAATGATTTTTATAATAATAAACATGGATCAGAAGTAGGAAAAGCATTGGCAGATGCACTTTGCAAGAACTCCACACTGACTTCTTTGGATCTTTACGGTAATGCACTTGGATTAGAAGGAGAAAAAGCATTAGCAGATGCACTTTACAAAAACTCCACACTGGCTTCTTTGAATCTACAATATAATAAACTTGGATCTGAAGGAGGAAAAGCATTAGCAAATGCACTTTGTAAGAACTCTACTTTGACTTCTTTGAATCTTCAATCTAATAATCTCGGATTGGAAGGAGGAGAAGCATTAGCAGATGCACTTTGCAAGAACTCTACGTTGAAAGATTTGAATATTAGTGATAATGATCTTGGACCAGAAGGAGGAAAAGTGTTAGCAAATGCACTTTGTAAGAACTCTACTTTGACTTCTTTGAATCTTCAATCTAATAATCTCGGATTGGAAGGAGGAAAAGAATTAGCAGATGCAATTTGCAAGAACTCTACGTTGAAAGATTTGAATATTAGTAAGAATGATCTTGGACCAGAAGGAGGAATAGCATTAGCAAATGCACTTTGCAAGAACTTTATGTTGAAAGATTTGGATCTTAAATTGAATAATCTTGGATCAAAAGGAGGAAAAGCATTAGCGAATGCGCTTTGTAAGAACTCTACACTTACTTCTTTGAATCTTGGACATAATAAGCTTGGATCAAAAGGTGGAAAAGCATTAGCAGATGCACTTTACATTAACTCTACGCTAACTTCTTTGAATATTTCTTTTATTAATAATATTGGTTTTAAATTAACTTCAAATAATCCAAATCTTAAAATATATCAAAATTAGGATAAATAGAAAGACAATTACTATTTGTTCACTAGTGTATTCCCTATAAAAAATATTTAATCGTTATATTCCGATTTTAATAAGATATTTTATTAATAATTCAGTTATATTACAATTCAATATTCTTAAAATGCTGTATAAATTTTTGTTATTAAAAATATTATGAAGTTTTCAACCGACTATAACTATATTAATAATTATCCTTAAAATGTTTTAGAATTGATACAATTATAGACGAGGATACAATTAAAGATTTTATTAAATAAGTATTCTTTATTGAAGTTTCTTACTATTCAGTCTTTTAAACTAATAATTTTTGTCGTTTTTTAAAATTGTATCTTTCCAAATAAGTGTAATTTCGCAAAAAAATATAAAAGAAAAGCATTGCTTTATAGGACTAAAAAGTAATGAATATTTTTTTCCAAATTTTGAAATTATATTTATCATCGTCAACGAGTTGCAATATTTGCTGACTTTAAGACGATTTGCACCATAAGGCCAAGTTGATTCTCGTTTTGCAATACCGACCAACTCATTTTTGCAATTAATTACAAGGTCAGAAAAATTTGGAGATTTTCCTAAATAAGCCGGTTTTGTGCATAAATTTATTAAAATTTTTAATGCATCCTTGTCTATTGGTTTCAAAAATATTAGTAATATTTAAAATGATAATTGAATTCTCTTTAGTTGTATTAGAATATATAGCCAATAAATTCTATATTACTAATCAAAATTAAATTAAATATTCACAATAGTTTACATGAATATATAGTACAAATATTTTATAAACAATCTAATTATTCATTAAAATAAATATTTTAATGATAAACAACCTTTCTGATTTAATGATTTACATATTTAAATATTAAATAGTTTTTTATTTTTTATAAATTACGGTTTGATCCAGGTGTTTCAATAACTACATCATTAATGTTTGATCCAGGTGTTTCAATAACTTCATTATGGTTTGATCCAGGTGTTTCAATAACTACTTCAGATGTGTCATAACCATCTTCTTTAGCCTTATATTTTATTGCATAAACATTAACGATGATGACAAAATAAATCTATAAAAATCAAAAATTTTTTAAATTTTTTTATGTTAATTTTTGTCATCTTTTTCTAATTAAAATTCAAGAAAAAAAATAAAAATAAAAATATACCATAAGAATAATGACTAAAACACTTATAAAGATGATTGATAATAGTGAAGTAATATATGCAACATTACAAGTGTGAACTGATGCATTTTCATTGACATTACTCGGGATGTAATTTGTTTTACAATAGTTCATGTAGTCACTTTTATATGTAGCAAAAATAAGAATAATAAAAACAAAATTAAGGCATCTGAGCACTAAGAGGACATAAACAAATCGAACATAGAGCCTTAAAAGATATGCAGTTTCCTGTATAATTAAAAAAATCATATTATATATAAGGCCTTTTGAAGTTGAAACTTCGTTTAATCGTATTTACAGGGAGGAATTAAACAAACATAAAAATTAAACATAGTGTATCGAGAAATCCCGGCCACTATATCAACCAAACTTTCATTTCTATTTGTTTAATTTTATGATGAAGCTCAGAAAATGAAGGATGGATAACGTTAAACGAAGTTTCAACAGTAAACGGCCTAATCTAGTTTTTTTTTTTTTGATATTTAAGCTTAATAACTAATAAAAAATAAAATCACATACCACAACACAAATAACAAATAATCCAAAAGCGGCACCTACACACAATAGTGTATCCACAATTATAGAAATAGAATATAAACCTTTATCAAAAACTAGAAAGAAAAATAAAAATTGCAAAGTAAGTGAATTGCAAAGTAAAAGTAAAAATAATTTGATAAAACTTACAGGGGCCATTGTTCACAATTTCTGTTGCATCATGTATAGCATAACCTACTCCTGTAATCTAAAATATTGAATAATTTTATCAGCATATAAGTAATTTAATCAAATTTCTGTAATAAAGTCAAAAGATACTTTCCAGCCATAATAATGTTATTAAAATAACTCCTATCCTCAAAGGAATGCAACAGCAACATTTGTTAATTTCTTTAATTGATTTCATTTTCGGTTAATTAATATTTTCTTACAATTAAATAGTTCAGCAAAAAAAAATGCAAATTATTCGTTTAGGTACTTGAATTAAATAAATTTATTAGACATTCATAAAATTTTAATTCATTCGTATTTTGCTTTCTGAACTCCGTATGAATTCACTTTAAAAAGAAATCCTGTTTTTGTGCTACAATTGATCGTGCATAAAAAAAAAGTGAATTAATTAATGCGTATATGGTCTTTTTATGCTATTTTCAATAGTTGTACACATCTGCACGTACGTACAGTACATACTGTGCGTATGTAAGCACATATTTATCTGTTTGCATATAGTCACTACTATATCTGACATATACATGTATTATCAAGACCAGTAAAAATCAATAATTTTTTAAAGAAAGAAATTTGGATTGATTGTTCAAAGTATAGAGATAGAAGTAGACCCTAACTTTTATATTAAATTATACAAATTTATACTAAAATTTATCCTAGAATTAAACACCTTTTAATACATCAATATAGTTATCTGCTAGGATTTCGACACAATATCTATCAAGAATGTTTTGTCCGCTTTCCATATTTTATCTTTTTAAAGAATTTATCGCATTACAATGGCTTAGCTCTGTCATGTTTATAGAAATTTGTGCCATGATCTATGATCTGTGTCACATTTATATAAGTTACATTGCATATCATTTATCACGAGGTAATTTAGATAATAATGAGTTCTCGAAAGTAAAAAACCTGTAAGTAAAATTTTAACCCTTGAAGAATTGTATATTGTGATATTGTGATATTACGTATTCAAAATTATTGGTATTGATATTTTATGTTACTGAAATGACCAAAACACTGTCGTATATGTGATTAATTACGAAATACTACAATTCTTCAAGTGATAAATTGATAAGCTCGTCAACGAAGTGAAGGAGCGTTCATTATTGCGAGATCAGATGACTTTATTGCAGATCCACATGTAATTTTGTTTGTTTTTCTATTTTGGGTTAGTCAGTGGTTTTTTCCGTGATGTACGGGTTAGGTGCAGGTTTTTCGGGCGTTAGATTATGTCTGCATATGATTTATTGTTGACGGGGTTTTATGAATGTGATTTTCAGGCCTAAGGGTATGAAGGAATTTTCTGGCATGTGAATGGTTTAGAAAGTTTGGGGGTAAATCAGAAGTCGTTATAAGGGAAGCATGTTTAGTAGAGAAAAGGTTATCTTTCGTTTTGCTATCGCTCGCCTTGAAGAGGCTGGCTCTATCGTCCCACCCGTGCCCCCCCCCCAGTAGTGAAAATAAGGCTCCACGGCTGAGTAGCAGTGCAAGGACCTTCGATAGTGGTGGCAGGCTCCGCGGCTTGATAACAGTGCAAGGACCTTCGATGGTTGGTGTACAGGCTCTACGGCTGCGCAGGCAGTGCAAGGACCTCAGAAATTGAATCGATATATATGTAGAAGTACACTTCATTCAACGACTCGATCCTCGTCTTTAGCTATATAGACGCCTGTTTCTGCCCTTATGGTCTGTCTCTTGGGTTTATTGGGTTTAGTTAATGGTTGTTGGACAGGAATGTTAAGGTTCAATCACGAGGTGGGGTTTCTTTGGATTGGTCAGTAAGGTGGGCATTAGTAGTGTAGTATGAATGTATATGTGTTTAAGGTTAGAGCCTGCTAACGATAGCGAGCCTATTCCCATATGTTTTTTCTTCGATTAGCAATAAAGCCTTATGATCGAGCAATAATAATGTTTTGCTTACAGGTTTTAATTCTCGAACATTCATATATGAGAGGCGATCTATGAAAATAGCATTCCTACATAATTTACTACTAATCAAAATGATTATTTTTAATAGTTATTTATATTTTATGGCGTTATTGATCAATTAGTAAACATTCAACACTGTCATATTCATTTAAGTTCCAACCGTAATTAATAATTCGTGACAAAACTCTTTTTCACAATGACAGGTTTTTCATCTCATATTCATAAATTCAACTCTCTTTTAGTGTGCATTTCTTATAATAAATATTGGATACTGTATACTGATATTGTCTGAATGACACTTAAGGTAAAGAAATATACACCCGATGTTTGTGTGTTAACAAATTCTAAATTCAGATCAGGTGAAACATAAATAAAAAAACAATTAAAACAATAGAAAAATGATCAGATCAGGTGTAACATAAAAAAAAAAAACAACTAAATAACGAATTTTTTTCTAGAGTTGGAACCGGTTTATTTCTCATATGTTAAAACCGATTAAATTGGTTTTAACATATGAAAAATGAAACCGGTTCCAAATTCTATTTGTTAATTTTACAAAATCATTAGTTCATGATATAAATTAAAAACAAGTTCATGTGGTAGTTAAATTTTAGTTATACATTGTATACAAAATATTAAGCCTGTAATTTCTTATATGTACGGTTACTTGCGTCATTTATTTATTGTCGCGGCTGAAGCGTGGAAATTAGGGACCTCGATCTAAAAATATAAATCCTATCAAAATCCACTTATACTCTTTTATTATCAAAACTAACCCTAAATCCTAACCTAACCGTTAAAAAAAAAAGCTAAGAAAATACACCAAAAAATTTAGAAAATTTTATATTAAAATAATTAAAATTTCCAGCTTCAGCCGTTAATTCCGGGAATATCATCACCGATCAAAAAGATGACTAAACAGGTTAGACTAAAATAATCTTTAATCCTAATTTGGCTCATTAACAAATGTTATGCACTTACATGCGAAAGTCTGAATATACCGGGGCATTGGCCAGGAAGATCCTAAATTTAGCGGATTTTTTTAAAAATTAATTATTTTTCAACAAATACTTATCGAATTAAAATAAAAAGGCAGCCAAGTTAATAGAATTAATTAAAAAATTTTGATCGAGTTTGGCTGGATAGTCGTTGAGAAAACCTCAATTAATTTTAACAAAGATTTCTCAATGTTTATCTAAACAAATTTGATGAAAATTTTTTATTTTAATTCTATTTACTTATAGAATTAAATAAAAATGTTTATCGAATTTAATCAAGTAGTTGCTGAGAAATCTTCATTTGAATTTAAAAAAAATTTTGACTCCGTCTCTTTTTTATAGATTTTAAACTTTGAGCAAAGTTATCTCGATAAAATATCTAACCAAATTCTATATTTAAATTCTATAATTCAACAGAATTAAAATTAAACAAATCGAATTTGGTTAGATATTTGTCGAACTTCTCTCAAAGTTTTAATATCTATAATAAAGAATCTGTGGAAATTTTTTTCAAACATTAATCAAATATTTCTCAATAACTATAAGATCAAATTTAACAAATTATTTACAAGCATGTAGAATCAAAACAAAGAAAAATTAATTGGTTATTATTGAGAAATTTTATAGTTTGAAACTTCAAAAAATTCTAAGCATAAAAAAATAATAAATCATTTTAAAATTTAAACTAAGTTATCTTGATTACTGTATAATTTGGTGAATTTCATTTATTTTTAATTTTATAGTTGTGGCCATATTATTATGGAATATCATTGTTCAAAGTCAGGTAGTGAATGCAGTACAACATTTTTATTACGTGCTCAGTGGTTCTCAAGATGCAATATGCTATAGTTTCATGCAATTTCGTTAGGTTGCTCCAATGTTATACAAAAAATGTGACAAACTACTGTTTTTGAATCAGGGCAAAAATCAAAATTTAAATTTTATTGTTTAAAAAAAATTTTTGCAAAAATTGTATTTCCATCCAAATCATTCCAAATTTTATTTAAATGTTGTATAAAACCTGGACATTATTAAGTGATATAACGCAATACTTGTATTTTTATCTTTAAAAACCTAATATCCATATCCAATCTTGTACATTTTGTTAGCATTACCAGGTCCTCCTAATTGTTGATAATTATATACTATATATTCATTTACTTTAATATTCATTTACTTTAGG
The DNA here is from genome assembly GCA_003550325.1 of Gigaspora rosea. Classification (NCBI taxonomy): domain Eukaryota; kingdom Fungi; phylum Glomeromycota; class Glomeromycetes; order Diversisporales; family Gigasporaceae; genus Gigaspora; species Gigaspora rosea. The sequence goes on from QKWP01000768.1 coordinate 64,569, forward strand.
AAGTTTTATGCTACAGTGCAGGACATCTTAAATTAGCAACTAAAAACTAATAATTTTCTAAAATATAAATAATAGTACATAACATGCTAAAACATGCATATATGGGTTATATCAGCATGTTGATAAAATCCATTTTGTACAATTTAACTATTTGATGGTTTTACTATTTGTCTAGCAAAATCTTGAACCCATTTGTGAAATTTAATAATATCATCTTTTGACAAATTATTATATTGCATTGTGCAATATAATAAATAAAATCTTCTCTATAAGCTTTTAATATCTTTATCTTGATCATTAATAATAAAAGCAGAACAGAAAACCTTTCAATAATTTTAATTTTGCTGGTCCCATTAATGCACACCAAGTCTATTTTGCAATTTTAGTTTTTTTGTTGATAGAAAATTTAAAGCCAGTAACTTCAACTAATTTCATTGTATATTCAGTTTTTTTTCTAATTGATATTAATTCTGTTGGTTTATTGTCAAACGTTATAGGGTCATACATTAGGGCAAAAAAAAGTATTCAAACAATATATCAATAATGCAAAGCAATAGATGTAAATTGTCTGGTACACATTGTGTAGATATAATAAATAGTAATGAATTTGGCCTAAATTTAAAAGAATAAATCTATTTGTAACTGCCTGTTACATAACAGCTATATTATATAACTCAAAATTTTACTAGGGTAATCTCTGTTGCACTTTTATCAAAAAATGTTCCTCTTGCAATTTTGTATTAATTTTGATTCTAACTTTGCTCTAACTCTAACTCTAATATTAATACTAATCTTATAGCTGTTAGCTGTTACATAACAGGCTGTTACAAATAGATTTTTTCAATTTAAAATATAAATTAAAAATTAATTAATATATATTAACATAAATTTATTAAAACTAACAAAAAATTATACATTAATTAATATTAAAAAATATAATTCTATCATAAAACTCTTTATTAAACCTTTGTTATATATTGATAAATTTATTTTAATTTGTAAAATAAATTATAAATTAAGTAAAATTTTTAGTTTTTACTATGTATTTCCAATTTAAATTCATATTCCATTATTTATTTTATAGCAATTACAACAAAAAACAGAAATAATTTGATATTGGTTCATTAATTTCTAAAACCAAAGACATGTATTTCCAATCTTCTGTAAACCAAAACTCAATATACCAATGAATATTATTTTTGCAACAAATCTATTTTGATATAAATTTACTATTTCATTAATAATTTGCCAATACGCAATTATTAATAATTTGTATTACTCATTTCCAGAATATAGACCAATACTTTTTTTTTTAAAACTTTGTAACTGTTGATCTTTATTAGAAAATACATAGAAGCTATATAATTATATATTCTAACTGTAATAACTGAAACTAAGCCGGCTGCCTGAATTGGTACCCAACTTTTGTTACTGCACTGAAATGGTTTGCTCATACTCAAGTGTGGTTTTCCCCAACAGCAAGAATTATAGCACTGCCTGGCTTCAGAAATTAACCACAGAATCCACTTCTTCTAAAAACTTCTTCTCTGAGCTTCTCATAAAGAAGAATAATAAAGGGAAAAAGATTAAAAAGGTGACAATACCTAAATGAATAACCAAAAGAACTGACCAAAAAATACAACCAAAAGAAAAGAAATAATAAAAAGAAAAACCAAAAAAAAAGCAAAAAAAGAATACATGCTAACATGTCTAGCATAAACGAGACTAATGTCTATCAGTATATAATATGTTCAAGTATATGAAAAAAACTAAAACTAAAACAACAAACAAAGATAAAAAATTTCTTCATATGCCCTCCAAGATTTCTAACATATCATTCACTATTTATTTGTATGCAGCAACCTCGTTAGGCATCAGTTCTGAACTGGGGATATTCCCAATTTACAGTAGAAGGGGTAAACACTACTGATCTTTTGGAGGGGTAAGCTAGGATTCCCACTTTTTGGCAAAAATTTTGAAAAAATCCAAAAGGAAGTAAAACGATACTCGAAAGAAATAAAGGAGAGGTTTAGTTAAAAACTTAATTTTTTGTTGTTCCCATTGTTTTTTCATAGGAAACTTCATTGATAGAAAAAAACTTTAATTTCTGCTAAAATTTTTCATACAAGGGCTCTACCTTTTGCTAGTTATCTTGTAAAAGTACACTTTTGGCTTGCATATCAAATATACAAAGGAGTCCCTGTAGCACTAGTTGACATTTGTAAAAAATGTTGTTCTGTGTTACCTACTATACATTAAGAATAGGCAACTCTCTAACAAAAAATATCTTGTTTCCGTCCATTGGTAATTTGGTCCAGATGATCGTTAGAAAGAGTTTTTGAGTTGTTATATAGATCAATATTATTAAATAATTATTAAATTGTTTATATAGAAAATTGCTATTTCTACTACAAATTTGCTAATTCCACTATATGGTCAGAGCCAGTGTTTAAAGTATATTATGTGACTGTCATATACGTTAAAATTTGCAAATCTCTATTTTCATGTAATTACTATCCCTGTTGTATAATTACATATATATGTATATTTATGAAAAAATTATTAGCTTTGAATATTTGAAGAAATTAACTTTGTTGTGAATATTTGGGGGTGAGTCAGTAGAAATGTGACAAATACTTTCTAAGTAAAAGTTTTCTTGACTTTAAGTTTAAATATTTTAACAACCATCTTAATAAATTTAATAATTTTTTTATTTTAATTCTATATAATTTCAAGATTAAAATAAAAAATTTTTTAGAAAATTTGATTAAATAGTTGTTAAAATATTTTAATTTAAAAATTAAAAAATTTTTACTAAAAATGATTTGTCCCTTTTCTACTGACTCACCCTCATTTTATAAATTAACTACTTTAAAATAATAAGCTATTTAACAAATAAAGATATATAAAATATATATACAATTAGCAGAATTATTGTTCTAACACTTAAAATTCAAGTTGCTGTACATACATACATATATTTATGCACTATATAATGCAGCATTTAAATTTTACTGAATCATTTAAAAGTATTAAATTTAAATCTGCTAATCAGTTAACTGACTCGAACCAAATAAATTTCAGGTAACCGGTTGGGCAAATGCTTAATCAGTTGACTCATACAACTGGTTGAGAATTGATAATTGGTTGACCTGTGCAACCGAGAATTGATAATTGGTTGAAAAATGAAATGATATCAGAAATGAGCAAAGATTCTGAAAAGTTTCAAAAAGAAAATGAATGAAAGACAAAAATTTGAGTAAAGGTCCGATAATTCCTGAAAGTAAAACGTGAAGAATCTTAATTGGTTGCAATCGGTTAACATCAATCAGTTAACTGATTAACAAATTTTTCTTAGCTCAAATCACTACTCGGTTGAGCCAGTTAACTTGGATAATTTAGTTGACCCAGGCCAATTGAAATAATCTCAGTTAACCGATTATGCTTGTTTATGTTAGATCGGTTAACTAATTAATAATTTTGTTACCCAGTTCAAGTTACTATATTGAGCTTTAGTTTTGATTTTTGCTTCAACTGGTCTTTCATATAGCTTTCTAATAATTGGATCTTTCAGAACAGCAAAAGGACTTTGCAGCAACTCTTCTAGTTGCAAATAGACAACAGCTTGCTAGTGTGGTGACCAATGTTAAGAAGTTTATATAAAAAACTGCAAGAAAGATGAAGATCATATTTTTATTATTTATAAAGTAAGTAATTCTAGGTGGTGATCTTGAATCCACTAGTGTTTATAAAAATCAACTTTTTGTAATTTTTGACCAGCTGTCAAACATTTTCAAATTATATGTAAATATAGAATTTCTATTATGAATTTCAAAATTTCTGTATAAGAATTTAGAGTTAAGTCTAAAGTTGCATTTGATGCTTTGATAAATTTATCTAAGTTTTTTTAGATCAAAAACAAATATGTGGTATAGAAGGGGTTCTAACAAATCAATTCAGTATATATGCTATATTTTTATGCACTCAGAAAAAATTATTGTATAAATTTTTTTGGCTTGGGTTTCTACTTGCAATACAATTTTATGATATACTGACTCAAGATCACCTGCGAATATTTGTAAATATCTGAGTAGTTGTTTTTGAAGATAAACCAAATATTATAATATTATTTGATATTATTTGTGATTGCAATTAGTAATATGATCAGAATTCTGAATATTAATATTTAATTTGGTTTATATTTAAAAATAATAACTCACCTTTTAAGGTAGCATAGCTTTCACTTTAGGTAATATCACCTAGTTTGGAAATTGGATCAAAAATTGGGCTAAAAACTGGCTCGGAAGCCCAAATGAACAATAAGTTAGAAAAATCAAACTACTATTATGTGATGTATAATTATATATGGTATAATTATTATGCAAAATTTTATATTTTCACTAACTACTAGTTTGGATGATTTATTAAAAATCATTCTGGTTACATAATATGCATAGTCAATTTAATATAAAATTTAATATACATATAGCAATATTAATATATTAACAAAGACTATCTATAGATTAAAATAAAATATATAAAACCCTTCTCAAAGCTTAACATAATGAAAATTAATTCTAATCCTAATCCTTAGATCTCATAATTTGTTAGGCCCTAAATTACCAATGCACTTGATCTTTATTAGCTATTATTTAGAAAATAAATAAAGTAGACAAAAGTTAGTAAAAAAAGCTAATAAAATGAAAATAAACTAATACAAAAGACATGCTAAAAACACAGCCTAACAATACCAACAACAAATACCAACATGTATAGCACTGAAATTATTTCAAAAAAAGCTTAAAAAGAAAAAATGCATAAGCAGGTTGTAAGAGAATTAATAAAACAAATAAACAGAAACACTAAACTAATAATAGCAATAGTGAAAATATATTGAATATATGAAGCATTAACGATATCAGCAATGTACACCAATGACAAAAAGCTTCAAAACTATTATCTAAAAGCCTAAAAAAGAGAAAAGCAAAAATTAATACTAACCAAAAAGCTAAAAAACTAAAAAACAACTATAGTAAAAAAAAAAAATACTTCAACTATAGTAATAGTGCCTCCAAATAGAGCATCCAATGTGAAAAAATCTATAGAAGCAATTCTTCAAACATGGTAATGCAAAAAACTATTTTTAAAAAAATGCTAATTGTACCTGAAAAAAAATGGTTTGGTTAAATAATATTATAAGAAAGAAAGCAAAAAAAAACAAATTGAAAAACAAAAAAATACTTATAGTATATCTGTTGTATAACAGGTCCCCGAAATATACATAGATAGGTCAGGTATGAGTTTGCTTATTTTTGAGATTTTTATGCAGATCTTTTCTATTTATAGTATTTTTTGCTTATTTTTAAAGTTTTTTCTGCAGATTCTTCCTTTTTTAGTAACTCTATAATTAACCTAATCTATCTATGTATATTTCAGGGTCCTTGTATAACTAGTAATTATATAAACTATAACGATCTTTACTTAGTTTAGGTGATATCACCTAGAGTGAAAATTAGTTAAAATCTTTTTTTTATCTAATTAAATTTTTTTATATAAAATTAGCTAATCAAAATTAATTAAATAATTGTAAATTGGTGCTTCATATAAAAAATTGGATGGTTTTGCTGTCCTGCACTATATAAAATTTATACAATTAAAATTTGCTTTCAGAAGTATATAAGATACATACACACTATGATAAGTGATACAAATTTATAACTCAATGTTTGAAATGAATATTAAAATTTATGACAAGTCTGTACAGGCTTATTGGAATTTGACTATAGTATATATATAGTTTCTTTTTGATCTGTTTTTTTTCTTGAGAGAAAGAAAAATAGGTTGTTTTTGTTTTTTCTCATCCTATATATACTAATTACTTCATTTTTATATTATGTATTATATGCACTTTAATTTCTGCAATACTATTCCAATATGTGAGTGTTGATCACAAAGCATTATATTATTCTTTAAGACACCATTAACTGCTGCATACAAGACCCCAGATATCAATCAAAATCTACAATAACCAAATATTTTTTTAATATAAATAAAAAATATGATACTTTTTAAATTTTTCCTCTAATAGTATAAATGCTTCACTATATACTGGGTCCATATTATTTCACCAACAATCACTTCACCGACATAACATTTTACGACAAATACTCACCAACAAGTTCATTTTACCGACAGTTTGTTTCACCAAAGTTCATTTCACCAACAAGTTTTTTTTCAAAAAGCACCCTAACTTTAGCTCTAATTCTATCTAATTCTACCCTGATCCTAACGACAATAATCAGAATTACTTTGTCGGTGAAATGAGCTTCAGTGAAATAAACTGTCAGTAAAATGAACGTGTCAGTAAATAATTGTCGGTGAAATGTTATGTCAGTGAAGTGATTGTCTATTAATTGACTGCCACCCCCATATACTAGACCTAGGGTCTAATATTAGGTTTTAATATTAGTAGGGTGTAAGAGACTGGTTTTTTATATAGCAGTTTATGGTAAGCTAAAGTATTTAATTAGTTTTAAAAAACAAATTTTCTTATTCAAATTTATTATATATCTTGTTTATATAGATTAGATACCTAAGTAATTTTTGAATAACTTTAAAGTTATCAAGCTTACTATACTAAAGGCATTTTTATTTATTAAGAATTTATAATTTTTTTAAATTATAATTTCAATTTATTAAGTATTTAAAAAGAATTCATAGTTTAAAGTATTAACTACTACCAATTTATAGGTTATAAAAGGTATATATATTCACTAATAAATATTACAGTATAGTTCTATAATATGCTAATGAAGTTTTACAAGAACGTATTTACAATGGTTATAATTATACTTGGCACTTATTTTTGCAACCAGGGTTAAATTACTACCCAAAAATTTTTAATAAACAATATATTATAATTCAAATATTCATATAATAATAGAAATTTTTATTGAAATTTAATTCAAATTATATGATCTGTAAAATTTTTTGGGTGCCAATTTAACACAAGTTTATTTTTGCACAGTAATCTTGTAAGTATTACAAATTTCAGTTATAGTGACTGATGTTCTGATATGTCTTATAACATCTAGAGAATATAGCTAAAGGTTGCAGATTTTTAATTATCATCAAACTCAATTGGTTATAAGTGCTAGCATATATCAAACATAAATGATTTAATATGCTTAAATAATAATATAAAGCCTGATGGCTATAGTTTTTGAAGTAATTTTTTAAAAATTTTTAAATAAAAAATTCAAAGATTTGCATATTATTCACATATTCTAAGAGAATTAATAAATTCTATAGAAGACACACCCATAACCAGTGTTGTATATTGGGTATGTCCAAACTAGAGATTGTACTCAGTAGGAAAACATCTACCTGGTGTTACACTATTAAAAATTTTCTGCACTCAAATCTCTCTTATAATCATTACCCCTGTTACTCTATCCCTGCACCATCACGATCTGATCGATCATCCGTAAACCTTAAACCATCCCACGATAATAATTGTTCATCCCTTCCTAAATTATGACACCTATACCTACTCTACGTTATTGCCTTATGTAGTAGTTGTATTAATACGTACTCTGGATCCCCAATATCTCAAACATGCCCGCTAATGAGATTAAGTATCCCACACCCAATTAAGAAGTATAGTTTATGCGTCCTTTGAATTGCTCATGTTAATATCAGGCTTTCATGTATTGTCACCATTTTTTAGTCTGAAAGAGTAATAATACGGGAATGTTAAATAGTTATACTTCAGCTATAAGACTTGAATTGGATAGAGTCACAAAGAAAAAGTTCATTGTTGTTTAGAAAATTAAAGATTAGTAATATCAGAAAGAAGTTAACCTGATAAATGTCTCAGGAAGGGAAAATTCTAGGTAGCCAACATATATAAAAGCCATTGTATCTGCCTTGCATGTATTTTAGACTTTGTTCTCATTTTATAAATAAAGATCCAAGTGCGATTTATATATTGACCTTATTTAATGTTCTCATATGATGTTCACTCCGTTTACTATCCTAATAGCTTAAACCGGTAGGTCTGATATCTCCCAACTGGATAGTAACATATGGTGCTGATTGTGTGAAATTTTATACTGCACTTCAGATTTCGTCAATTTTTAACATTTATGAAGCAACATTTTCAAAATTCTGAACCACAACCTTAATAATCACTCCTTGGAAAAACAACGTACTTCGGAACTTCACCATCGAGATTTTCTTTTTGTCTACACACAGAATTATTTTTTTTCTTTGTTATATATGAAAAAACGAACCGAATTGATCCCATTGAACTTGACTTTTGGCTGCACTATTGTTGGAAAATGTTTTCCTGTCTGGTTCTATGACCGACTCTCCTGAACTATCTTGACCTCTACTTATACATTCTCGAATAATTTTAAACACACAACTTTTCCATCCTGTATAGCATAACTACCACTTTGTAAAAAGAGGATTGAAGAAAAAATTTTTGTTCCTTTTCTTCCACTCACAAGACCCCAAGCCAAACCGTATCGTCTGTTTTCTCTCTTCAAAAGTCCTCTAAAGAGTTCTTGTAAGAAAAGTTCAATGGATCTTATAACTATGACTCCTATGAAACAAGAAAGTCAGAAGGAAAAATTAGTTGAAGACAGCCTATTGAAAAAAAAATTTTTTAAAAACTTAACTTCAGAGCCGTAGCTAGTCCAGCAGATTGAGCTCAGTGATCCCCTAACGAAAAAAAAATTTTTTTTCACACCAAGACCTTTTACGACCTGACCATGAACAAGAATTCATTGCATCTTGCAGCATGTTTATCCTTTCCGATTTCAATTTGTTTTGTGATGATGCTGACGTACAACCTTGACTGCCACCTTCAAATCACGATAAATGTAAATACCAACTGAAGATGAATAATCTGGAATTTAAATAGTTTTATTTTTTTTGTTAAAGTTTGTTTGTTGAATCTGAGGAACTGTAAGCCACGAAATAGCCTGGTAATGGCTGGAATAAGTACTGAACATAAGAAAGATCAATGATGGGAACAATAATTTGTTTTTGTTAGAGTTTAGAATTTTTTTTGTCTTTGTTAATCAGAATTGTAAATCACTTTAATCGAAGCTGGGAAGATTCAATTGCATACCCTTCGAGTACTAGGGTAAGGAGAATTTAACTGCGTACTCCCTAGTATGGTTAGATTGTCAGATAAATTTTGTTGGCTCTTGAGGTTCTAAAATCTCTTTGGGAGACCTAAAGAAATTTTTTTTTGACACTCCATGTTCATCTTCTTCAACTCCAATTCTATTTTTATAACGAGTTGATGCACGACCTCTTTTCTACTTTTTGTAGATGAATATTGGAGACAGTAACAAATTTCATTCCTATATTTTTGAGGATTTTGTTGAGAATTTTCTTAATGAATTACATTGAGTTAGTAGGTATTTCAAAACTGAAGGAAACCTTTGTATTTATTTTTAATCTTTCTTGCAGGAGCTCGAAAATAAAAGAAAGAAGTATGTTACACTATTAAAAATTTTTTGCACTCAAATCTCTCTTATGATCATCACCTCTGTTATTCTATTCTTGCACTATCATGATCTGATCGATTATTCGTAAACCTTAAACCATCCCATGATGATGATTGTTCATCCCTTCCTAAATTATGATACCTATACCTACCCTATGTTATTGCCTTATGTAGGGATCCATTAAAGCCAGGTGCCTTCATGTGACAGATAACCAATCAATTGTAAAATTTGATCATCATAAATCAGCCCGATGAGACAAAAACAAAGAAAAAAAGTGAAAACACCAAAAATACAAGAAAGGAGTATCTAAACCTGTCTTGGAGCATTAATAAAAAATGTCAGGAAGGCAATTTTACCTCTAAGATATCCTAACCCAAACACTCCTAACTAACCCTTACCCTAATTTTGATTAAATAATAAAAACATATAAAGGTACCTGGCTTTAACAGTTCCCTTTATGTAGTAGTTGTATTAATATGTACTCCGGATCCCCAATATCTCAAACACACCCGCTAATGAGATTAAGTATTCCATGCCCAATTAAGAAGTATAGTCTACACATTCTTTGAATTGCTCATGTTAATATCAGGCTTTCACGTATTGTCAACTATATTCTAGTATGAAAAAGTAATAATATGGGAATGATAAATAGTTATACTTTGGCTATAAAACTTGAATTGGGTAGAGTTGCGAAGAAAAAGTTCATTGGTGTTTAGGGAACTAAAGATTAGTAATATCAAGAGGGAAGTTAAACCGATGAATATCTCAGGAGGGGGAATTCTAGATAGTCAACATGTGTAAAAGACCAATGTACCTGCCTTGCATATATTTTAGACTCAATTCTTATTTTATGAATAAAGATCCAAGTGCGATTCATATATTGACCTTATCTAATGTTTTCATGTGATGTCCACTTTGTTTACTATCCCGATAGCTTAAACCAGCAGATCTGATATCTTCCAACCGGATTGTAACACTGGTTGCTATTAAATTACCTAGATATCCAAATAAATTACTATATTACACAATTGTAAGTTCTACTTGGGTACAATCACTAGTCCAAACTATATTTTTTGTTCAATATCGAAGATTCTTCAAAACTGTCCAAGTTTATATTCAAGGCTTAAATAATTAATAAATTAATTTAATAAATATATAATTATATATTTTTTTAGATACTGGATTCATTTTTAAAAAAATTAAATAGATAATTTTAATAAAATTTTAAGTAATTTAAAAGCATCATATGACATCCTCAGGCTCCTAAAGCTTTGGATTTTAAAAAAATTTTTAAGTAATTTTAATTTGAAAAAATGTCCAAAATGTCTACAAAATATTCAATGTACATTACTGACCTTAACATATTAAATTTTATAGTATTGGTACAATTACCCTTTAATACAGTAATAGTATATATGCTTTAGGAATATAAATTGTCATACCCACAACATGTCACACTCTGATTTGACCAATCAAATCACACAATTTTGTAAAATTAAAGATTTTACTTAATAAAATATAATATATATATATAATAGCATGTTATGTAACATAAAATTTTATTTTAAAATACTTTTTATAAGAAAAATCAAAAATTCCAAAGTTAGTACATATAAACTTTTTTTTACTAAACAATCTACCTTTTTAACTTAGAAAAAGTTGTTAGCATAAAATTTTACATATAATACTTAAACATAACTATAGATTAAATTAGTAAAAAAAGTTTTATATGTACTAACATTGGAAATTTTTGATTTTTCTTATAAACATTTTTTTTACTAAGATAATCTATCTTTATGACTTAGAAAAAGTTGTTCAAAATAAAATTTTACACTATATATTTTGATATCACTTATTTCTTTTTACATTTTTCTAGTAAAATTTTTAATTTTTAAAAAATAAAATTTTTTGCCTACAAAATCATGCGATTTGATTGGTCGAAATCAGGGGTGTGTCAAATTTCTATTCCCATATACTTTATATATCTCTATTTGTTATCTTAATAATTTACAAAATGTTACAACAAAGTTAATTTCTTCGAATATTCAAAGCTAATTTTTTTTATGAATATATATATACAGTGAATAGAAGTTACATAAAAATAAATATTACACATAATATGCATAATGATAGTATATTAACAGTCATGTGATATACTTTGGATGATAGCTCTGACTATAGGAAGTAGCATTAGCAAATTTGGGGAGTAAATATAGAATTCTGTTTTTATATTATTAAATAATTGCTGTCACAAACTTAAACAAAATAGCAAAACAAGTGCAAGACAAAAATAGAAATTTATTTGTTACTATTATAGAAAGGTTTGTAATTCCTTTTTATACTGATTCTATTTCTATGACTAATTCTAGAGCGATTATTAACACTTACCATTCGATGACTACATTCTTCATGCTTTGCATCAATGAACTAACTATGAAAGTTAGTTTCCCGCCAGCTCATATTTCTGACACTATATCCCTGACAGAATGTTTCATCTACAGCACTTTTTGTTGACAGAATCTTTCCTCGACATCCCATGTTTTCGACATCCCCTTTCCTTGACATCTTATATTTTTGACAAAACATTTATCTGACATGACATAATTCTAATTTGACTTTTCTCCGACACTAAGTTTTATTGAATGACTTTTTCTGACAAGAACAATAAACCCAGTGATAATCATATCATGTGAAATCATGCAACTATGTCATTGTTTACTAGCACTATCAACTCGGCCTAAATTATACTATCACCTAACCCTAATCTAACCCTAACACTAACCCTAATTTAGGCCGAGTTCTTAACATGTGATGTGATAAACATGAATATATCACTCTATCCAATAATTATATTTAAATGAAATTTCTAATCGGGAAAGATCTTGTTGGAAAAAGATGTCAGAAACATGTCATGTCAGAAAAATATTCTTTCTGAAATATGTCATTCCAGTAAAATGTCTTATCAAAAATATGTCCTGTCAAGGAAATGGGAGGTCGAAAACATGGTATGTCGAGAAAAGATTCTGTCAACAAAAAATGCTGTAGATGAAACATTCTATCAGGGATATAGTGTCGGAAAAATGAGCTGGCGGGAACTAACTTTCGGGGAATTAAGCAACAACCATTAGGATATTTATAAATATAGAAATAAAAGGTGATATGTATAAGAATGACAAAATAGGAAATAAAATAGGAAATAAAAGAAATATGAATGTGATAATAAATAAAGAAATAATAAGGAACATTCAGTTGTCAATCGATCATCGATCAAAATCGATGATCAAAATATACAGTTTGAGTTCAGGGCGATCAATGTAAAGTGATCCAGGGTCCAATATCAAGGCTTAAGACTTTTAAGACCGGGTAAGAAATTTTTAATTTTTCAAGTGTAATGACGGTTAAGTTGATAAAAATAGACTGATTACAAGCACTACTGGTGCAGACATGTATAGTATTTGGTAAAATCAAATAATGTATGATTTTCAAATTTATGATTTCTGTCAATCTTAAAAGTGGGCTTTAAACGTGTTGAACATAAACTCCTTTTTATTAAAATTACACCAATGGAATAGATTTTATATTCAATATGATTTAAAGCCCGCTTTTTAAAATTGACAAAAATTAAGAATTTGAAAATCAATATTGCTTGATTTTGTTGAGCATTAATTGGGTATGGGTTCATAGGCAGAAATTCGTTTGATTGGCTAATGCAAATCAATTCCCGGGTAATTTATTTATACGTTTTAGAGTACTTTTTAGAAGAGCAACATTACCAGTAACTATTCTTAAAAAACATCGTTTCTAGCTTCAAAGAGGTGCTAGAAAACTAATTTTAAAAATAATCCCTAAATTAAAAGTGATTGGCTAAATAACGACTTTTGAAATAGGTAAAGAAAACAAAGCCTTTTTTAAGTTTTAAGTTACCAAATAAAAACTTTATCAACAGATACAGTATATATTTTTTGAGATTGAAAGATAAGTTTGATTTTTGCAAAACAAGGTTTTGAGTAGAGAGGTCCGAATATAATGTTTAAGATAGACTTTAAGTTAGATTAATTCTTGAAGCATATTTATGTTTGTTAAATAAAGGTTGGATTTATAAATAGTGAAAGTAAAATATATGACACGTTTAAGTCTGTTAAGAGTAATTATTACTTTATTACGTTTCTTTATATTTTTATTAATATATTTTCTTAAATATATATTTTCTGATTTATCTATTATTTTTTTTACTACAAACCTTTTTTTTTCTTGCAATTTTCTATTAATATTAATGTAATTATTCGATAATAAAACTATGTAAATTGATTGGTTAGTAATCACGGGTATTCATACAAAAATTAACGAATTTCTGTCTATGAAGTATGTGGTGTAAAAATAACCCATACTAATCTGCTATCATTAAATTCTTTAACCCATAATAATATTATATCCCAATCCATACCATACTGGTTTCTTTTAATTCTCAACATTTTGCAAATTGCAATAATTGATATCAGTAATGATGAGGTACGGATAGTCTGAATTGTATATTATGGGGAGATCAGTATGGTGCTATACAGTCTGACCTCTCTATAGTCACACCCATATAGTCACACCTCTATATAAGCACCCAATATTGTGCAACAGACTTAAAATATAGTAAAAAACCTCATTATAGTCACATATTACTTAGAATCACTATCACCAAAAAATTTTGATTTTTTTATCCATTTTATTAATAAAAAACCTCATTATAGTCACCAATTATTACTAAATATAGATTATAAAATCTGATTGGCCAATATTTATAGGGTTTTAGTAAGCAGTGCACCTGCACTGCAGTGCACCCCTTTTATGTTTCTCAAAATTTTACTAGGGTAACCCCTGCTGCATTTTTAACAAAAAATGATCCTCTCGCAATTTTGTACTAATCTTGACCCTAACCCTAACCCTAAATCCTAACCCTAACCCTAACTTTAACTCTAATTATTATTTATATTTGTTGCTATAGGGTACATAGTGGGTGCACTGTAGTGCAGGGTGCACTGCTTACTAAATCCATAATATCCATGTTTATTTAAAATATTCTATTAAAAATTCTTAAATGTTTGACAGCAAATAACTTTTGATGCAGTGGTCCAATTTGGTTGAAACAACTACCAAAATGTTCGTCTCGATGTGACGATTCTAATGAGCACTAGATCGTTTAAATCGGATCACACGATCCTGAGATCGTTAAGGATTTGTATCACTTTATATGTTTAAAATTGATTAAATTTAAATATCTGAGTGAAAAATCTTTAAAGATCTTAGCATTTTGTAATTAGATTTGGATGATTGTGGACTCTTTAGAATCGTTTCATTGAGCCAAACACTCTGGTAGTTGTTTTATCCAAATTGGACCACTGGTTCAAGAGTTATCACTATCAAATGGTTTAAATTTTTTAATAACAAATACATTACTTATTGGCTTTTGGTCACGTGACCATAACAAGGTATTTTATTTATAGTCACACCTCTATACAATCACCAAAAGAGGCACAATGGACTTGGTGATTATAGAGAGGTAAGACTGTATTAATTTTAGGATAAGGGAATTTGAGGTTGCAGCAGATCAGTATGTTATGAATGATCGGAATTGTATAGCACAGAATAAGGGTATTTTACACTACAATTGGTTATCTATATAAATTCCTCTGTTGTAATTTCCTTATACAATGCAATTCTGGTCATTCGTACCATATTGATATGTTTTAAACTACACCTAAAGTACGTACGTAGATCAATGTAAAATGAGATACCGTGAACGAAGTCATGAGGCATCCATTTGTCACGAGATCACAACCCACCCCATGACATCAGATGATCGACTGGTATGTATAGTAAGTATGTGACATAAGTGACTGGTAAGTTTGGAGTATTGTTAAATGAGTATGGTAGTTGATTGAATGAGCGATTTTGTAAGTATGATATATTGTGGGAAGAGTTGAGTTAGTGACAGAATTATGAGGTCATGGGAATGTTATTTAAGAAAAGAGGAGTATAAATTTGTTCTCCCTCTTTTGTCTTTGCTGCTAGCTCGACACAAGTCTAGCTTTGTCATTATGCACGTGATCAGAAGTTAAAAGGTCAAATTATGGATCAAATGAGTAATGATGGTGACTTACAAGAAGTGTTACCAACTTCACTACCTATAGGTAGTAATTTGGAAGGTGATTCAGAAAAGGTGTCGCTACAAGTATTAAAGATTAGCATGGATCGACTTTTGTTGGAATTATTGAAAATGTTGTGTAAGGGCGAAGGGTTGGCAGAAGTAGGTACGAAGAAAGAGTTAGTAGAAAGATTGGCTGGAAGAATTGTTAATAAAGCAAAGGGAAAGGGTAAGGAGGAAGAAAATTGTCAGAGTAGAAATATGCAGGAAGGGAGAATTGAGGCTGAGTTGGACTTTGGAGGGCATAAAAGGAGTTTTGATAGGAAGTCAGAATTGAATGATGGAAGTGCAGGAGTGCGGGGGTATTCAACCCCAGATTTGCAATATATAGCATTAGAAAGGTCACTAGAAAAGACGGTTCAAGCAACAATGGAGAAGGTGGTTAGTGATATTAAGAGGTGTATACAACCGGTTCAGAGTGTAGATAAAAATAAATACTGGCTGAAAGAAAAGATGAATAAGCCAAGAGATAAAATTTGAGTATGATGAGTGGTGTAGAGTAGGAAGGTATTTGGACAATGCAGTAATAAGTAGAAATTGGGACGGAGTAGCAAAGGCGCAGGAAATTGTTGCGACTAGAGCGTTTATGTTGAGGGTAGCCAAGAGGGAAGGATAGGGTGTGACTGCAGAAATTCGAGATTCGTCAGATGAAGATCCTATGGATGCGTATTTTCAGAATAAGTTGGTTAGTGCTAGGCAACTGGCGAAGAACAAGCGACTGAAAGTGGGAAGTAATACGGGAACTTTGGGAGCTACGATAACTAGTGTACCAGTAGGATTTGGAAACATTATTACAAATCAACCAGTGCAGTGGCCGTTTCTTCAACAACTAGTGCAGCAACAATTCCAGCCAGCACAGCAGCAATTCCAGCTGGTGTAGTCTGGGTTGATACTGAATATGGCTCCATCCTAACGGTACAATCGACCTTTGGCTCGAATGTAGCCCCGGTATATGGTAATGTAGTGCCTAATCAAAGTTTATATCAATAGTCATTTGGAAGTCAAGGGAGTTCTGGAATTTATGGTAATAATAGGTTTTATAGGCAGAGTAGGAATCCAGGGATTGTGTGTTTTATTTGCGAAGAAAAGGGCCATATAGCCTGGGATTGTTCTTAGAAGAAGTCAGGGCAGCCCTTTTGGAGAACAGATTCAGGAGGTAAAATGAGTTGACTATGTTCGGAAGGGGGGAATCGAGAAAAAAGAGTGGTGGGGAGGATCCACTTGGAGTTGTTAGTAAAGTATTGGAAGAAAGTTATAAAGCCCGCAACAATAGTAGTGGTGTGGTTGGAGAACAGAATACCTCTGTTCCCAAGAAATGTGAGATTGTTAGCACAAAAGAAGGTTCCGAAGCAGGTCGAATTTACAGTGGACGAGTTGTAGTGGGTGGAGAAGGAATTGGAGAGGTTGTTGAGGGCGAGGGCAATAAAGTTGGTACATGTGGGAAAAGAGAGGCCAGAATTGTTATTAGAGGTGAGCCTGGTATTTTTGGTGCCGAAAGTGGGTCCAAAGAAATATCGTATGGTAATAGATTTAAGATGGCTGAATCAAGTGTTGCCAGAAAAAACAATTCGTTTCGAAGGGCTGAGAGGATTTCTCAGGACAATTGGGAGGAATTGGTGGGTGATTGTGTTTGATCTGAGGGATGGGTATCATCATGTGTTAATGGACGATTGGCAACGTTTTTTGGGGTTTCAGGTGGGGAAAAGTGGTTTCATTATACGGTTCTCCCATTTGGCCTGTCCCAGTCATGTGGATTTTTTCGAAGATAATGAGGCCGTTAATAGGCTCTTGGAGGACACAGGGAATTTTGTGGGAATCATATCGACGAAGTTTGGGTCGGATGTGTGTCCAAGGTGGAGTTATTGCGGGTAAGAGAGAAGGTGTTAAAAGTTGATTTGGAAGTATGTGGTTTAGTGAGGGCGGTGGATAAAGGAAATTGAGAACCAATGAAAAGAGTAAAATTTATAGTTTGATAGTGGATACAGAGAAAGGGGTGGTCGAGGTGCCAGAAGAGAAAATCGAGAAAGTACAAAAAGAGTTGGAAGTAGTAGAGAGTCTACGTATAGTTCCAGCAAGAAGATTGGCATCTGTGGCGGGGAAGATTCAGAGCTTTGCTTGGGCGTTTTTGCTAGTACAGATAAAGTGCATAGAGTTTTATACCATAATAGATGCGGCAAATCGGAGACAGTGGGAATGGGAAAGAAATGTCCAGTTGACAGTCGGAGCGTTGGAGGATATGAAATGGTTGAGAGAAAATCTTGCGAGGTGGAATGGCAAACCAGTGTGGAAACCAGCTCGAGTAAAAGCTGTGTTCGTGGATGCGTCAACGATAGGGTGGTGTGGAATATTTATGGGGTTCAGGGCAGCGGGGAATTGGCCAGAGCGATTTCGTTCTACGGAGATAGCTCAGTTGGAAAGTTTGGCAGCGATGAGGGTACTGGAGTTGTTCGTGGATCTATTGAGGCACTCATGAGTGACCCTGTTTATAGACAACAAGATGGCATTGAGAACAGTGGTGTATGGGAAGAGTTGTCTGTGGTAGAAAGACATTGCAAGGTTCCTGTGGGAGTTTTGTACAATGAACGATGTCTGGATTTACGAGGTCAGGTGGGTACTAAGCAAGGAGAACCCGGCAGATTATCTGACAAGAGTATGGAACCCGGGCAATTGGCAGTTGGTCAATCGGGTGTTCGAAGAGTTGGAAGCCAAATGGGGACTAGTGTCAATAGATCAGTTTGCGAACCATTTGAATGCAAAAAAGAAGCGGTTCAACAGTTATTACTTTTGCACCAATTTCGAAGTTGTCAATTGTTTTACACAGGACTGGACAAGAGAAAAGAAATATCATGCCCTCTCTTTGGCTTGATACATTGAGTGTTGACGCACAGTTGGGAGTGCAGAGCTTGCGTGCTACTAATTCTTCCGGAGTGGGTTTTGGCACTGTGGCCGATGTTTCTTAAGGCACCCAACGAGGTAGTGGAATTGCCACTAGCGGTGGAGATTATAGTTCCAGGACCATCGGCCAGAGGGAACCATGCAAGAATCCAGTATGGAAGTTATTGGCAGCAAAAATACAATAGTAGAGGTTTTGATAGGACGAGCTGATAGTCTGGCTTATGGGGCAGTAAATAAGGGCTATAAGAAAAGGTTAATTAAAGCAGCAATTGTTCGAGAGGTTTTGTAAGTGGACGAGAGGTGCAACTTGTCCCGCAAGTGTTGATACGATGAGAAGAGGTAAACTTGACCTACTGATATCTATAACGGTTATATACTAATAACACTAACTAATATTAACTCTACAAGTGCTCAAGACTTCTAAACCTTGAGTTAGTAGGCAGAAAGAGGTGAGGTTGATTTGGTCTGGGTTTCAGGGTTCAGAGGTCTTGGAATTAGGTTAAGCTAAGTATCTACTACTTATTTGTGCTTCTTGTATTTGATTATTTGTCCGATACTAATCTACTAAGTCTTTATCTTGTATAGGTTATGGGATTCGAAGGTTGACTTTGA
This sequence comes from Gigaspora rosea, assembly GCA_003550325.1. NCBI lineage: Eukaryota > Fungi > Glomeromycota > Glomeromycetes > Diversisporales > Gigasporaceae > Gigaspora > Gigaspora rosea. The sequence goes on from QKWP01000768.1 coordinate 83,793, forward strand.
GTCAGAGTTTCGCTTACAATGTTATGAGTAATTTCAGCGATCTAAGCTTAAATGGCACTCCGACAGTGGCTGGCAGCGGTCAGAAAATAGAAATTAAAAGTCATGGAGTAATAGATATCAGGTTGCCGATTGGACTTTCATAGTCGATCAATGGCAAGTGGCCACGGGGTTACTGATTGTTTGATAAATAAGGTAGCTAAGCCTTGCCTTATTTGTAGTAACAATAGAGCAGGTGACTAACTAAGGTTTTAGTATAAATAGAGGTAAGTACTACGACTTAGGATCTTTTATTTTCATTACAGGTAAGACTATCGGGATAAATAGACAGCAACTATACTACGTTAACACTTCTACTCTTATTTCGAGGGTTAACTCTTAACAAAACTGCAACAAGGTTTTATGATAATAACGAGAAGGATATCAGGATGATTTTTAGGAGACGAGTTATTAACTATGGGATTCACTACTTTTACTGTTATATTTTCAAAGTGTTAAACTCAACTGAGTTCTTAACTTTTAACTCGAACTGAGTTATTCTTTATTAAAGGCGACAGAAACATCGCTTATATACTTTTTACTTTTAATACAGGTTCCTACCACTGCATTTTTGCCTGAAATGCCAGAAAGTGTTGAAATGCACGATCTGTCAAAAAGGCATGAAATGCATGATCTGGCCGAAATGCCATATCGTTCTGCAAAGTCAGAAAAGCATGAAAGTGCTTTTCATGAAGAAATGCGCGGTCTACTTACAGATAAGGAAATGATAAACTACTTTTATCTTGGGGGCTGTGTATATTTAAATACTAACTACTTTAAGCGGTGAACTAATAACAGATATAGCAATAATAGATAATAAAAAATAATACTATCTTAATAATAATAAAAAAATAATTCACTGGGCAACCCTTCACAACGGTTAAGGCCTTTTTAGGATGGTTGGAGTTGGCGGGTATGTCAGCACAGATGCATCAGTATCGGAGTGCAATTGGTAGGATGCATAAGGAGAAAGGGCTAGATAATCCGGTAGAGGATTTCAGGATAAAGGAGGTGATCAGGGGCATCAAACTGTTGGGAGCTCAAGGTCGCGATGCGGAGTAGCCACGAGACCCATTCCTGTTGGAGGCGCTGGGGTCGTACCATGATAATCCTCCAGAGAAAGTGGACTTGATAATATGGTTGGCTTTAGTGGCAATAGGTTTTCGTACGATGCGGAGACCGAGGGAGTTATGTAAAATAAGACTGAAGGATGTAGAAAGAAGGTCGGGACTTTTATGGTTGAGGGTAAGGAAAGCAAAGAATGATCCTTTTGCAAATAGAAGATTTGTGCCAGTTGAGCCTATGGATAGTAGGTTTTGCCCGGTGAGGTTGTTAGAGAAGTATATGAGAGTGAGGCCTAATACAGTAGAGGATAAGCCTTTGTTTTTGGCAAATAAAGGTGGGGAGATGTCAGTAGTGGCTATCTCGGCGGTAATAAAACGTATGACAGAACATGCAGGTATTAAGGGCCGTTTTACGGCACATAGTTTAAGGAAAGGTGGTGCAACAGCGGCTATGAGAGGAGGTATGTCATTGACACAAATAAGGACTATTGGGGGTTGGGATTCAAAAGCGGTTATGTTATACCTAAGGGCGGTGGAGACTACAAAGGAAAGAGCGTCAGTTAGGATGGGTTTTTAAGGGTTATATGTAAAATACCAAATTGAAAGTTATCAGTTTTACCTATATGAGCAGAAGGAGGAGAGAGAGTGCAATTCGATTCTCTTGATGATCACATTTAGTGTATTTGTAGTTGTTTCATTGTGTACCAGGTGATCGAGTGACAAATGAGATACCGTGAACGAGTCACGAGGCATCCATTTGTCACGAGATCACAACCCACCCCATGACGTCAGATGATCGACTGGTATTGTATGGTAAGTATGTGACATAAGAGAATGGTAAGTATGGAGTATTGTTAAATGAGTATGGTAGTTGATTGAATGAGCGATTTTGTAAGTATGATATATTGTGGGAAGAGTTGAGTTAGTGACGGAATTATGAGGTCATGGGAATGTTATTTAAGAAGGGAGGAGTGTAAATTCGTTCTCCCTCTTTTGTCTTTGCTGCTAGCTCGACACAAGTCTAGCTTCGTCGTTACGCCCACCCACCCACCGCGGGTTAGGGTTGAACAGTTGAGAGTATAGGGGTTGTCGATAGCCCGGGTGCACAACCCGGATATCGAATGTCAGTGCTTCGATAGCCCGACTTTACAGCTCGGATGTCGAAGATCAGTGCTTCGATAGCCCGATTTTACAGCTCGGATATCGAAGAGAGATAGATAAAAGAACGGTTCGGCGATGCTAGGAACCGACTGGGGACCACGTGAGCAGCGAGGCGAGATCCCATTTAGTGTATTTCGTATTGTTTCATTGTGTACCAGGTGATCGAGTGACAAATGTGTACTTACGGAATAGGGTATTTTACACCCCATTTGGTTACAACACTGATCTACGTACGTACAGTACGTAAATTCCCATATTCTAAAATCCGTACTGATCTGCTGTAATTTTCGCCATACTTTGTAGCTATTAAGAAGGGAGTGTATGCGTTTAACCGATTTAACTCTAATAGTTTCTAGGAAGATAAGTTTCTGATTTACTCAAATAAAGGTCTCTTCAGAACTACACTAGCTTACTTCCTTTATTTTCTTATGTAAAATCGGAGTGAACTTCTCTACCTATATTTCTCTTTATTGAAGTCAAATTAATTCGTTTATATACATTTGAATTTAATATACGACACGTTAACGTTGTTTAACCTATTCAACAATGGTACTACTAAACCTAATACGTTAACGTGCTATCTAGAACTTTCTCAGATTTTGACTAACATTTAATGAATTATACAAAAATAGAAATGTAAGTTATCTATACTAAATAAAGAGAAGATAGTCTATTGATCTATTTAAGGGTAAACTAATCAGGAAATTCGAATTTGTGACACTATTAAGTCATGACGATGATTTGGTCCAATTTCAGACTATCACATCATTTGGGCATCAACTTGGTACACATTTTCGGATTGCCAACGTTTGATGCCAAAAATTTCATAAACTATAACTCTGAGTGCACCAATCCCTTATTTCGCACTGCTATTACAATTTTGGAATTCAGATACGATCGTTGCGACATTCTTAGTCATAAATATGCTGCATTAGGGTGGTAACTCAAATAGTAAATCAAAACTATATCAGCAGTATTAGTAATTTTACTATGATCAGATTTTTCATATTGCACAAACAAAGATCAATTTAATTGCAAATTAATTATATTTATTAACATTAATTATTTAAAACGACGCAACTTAATGAAAACCCACGAATTACTTTAAAATTTTTACAAGTAACTTATTAAATATAGGAGAAAAAGTTACGCTTTCTGATTTTCTATTAACATATAAACTTGAACGTTCATCTTATAAATAATTTAATTTTCATTAGTTTTTTAAAGTGAAAAAAATAAAATAAATTAGATCTTAACTGTACATGTCGAAACTTTAATAGAATATTTGCGAAAAATCAAGCGTAACTTTTTAGAGATAACTTTGGCGAAGAGCTTTTAGTTAAAAGAAATTAGAAAAAGAAGTGTGATATCAAGGTGCATTCTTAGAATTTTGTGCATTATTTATTAATTAAATATATATCAATATGAAATTTAATCGATTATTTTAATTTCACTGATTAAAATCTGACCATAGTAAAATTACTAATACTGCTGACATAGTTTTATTTACTAGTTGAGTTACCACCCTAATGCTGCATCATCATACTGCGGATGTAAAAGAAATATGTTTTACCACACTCAGATCACGCATTTCGAATGCGGCCAATCGAAAGCGTTAAAGCGCACAAATCCAAAATTAAATAATAAAGATAATAAAGATGAAAAGTGAAGATGGAAGAAATCTATAAAATTTTTAAATTTATTCATATTAAGGAAATATATATATATAAACGACCGATATTTACCTTCAATAAAATTTTCCCTTTAATCGTAAAATTTTGTTGTTGTAACTAAGAAAGTAAAAGTTGTGATTTGCGTCAAGTGTAATAAAATCGTGATCACTGACACGTGACATTGAGGTTTAAGGTAATAGCGATAATCTCAACTTTTAATTGTTAAAATCGACTTTTATATAATTTGTATATACATGTACCCATCGCAAGATACATGGCAAAAATAAGCATATCTATAACTTTCCGTAATTTAAAGTAATAATTTGCGAAAATTAAGATCAAGTCTCTATGAGAAAAGTTGCGAATCTATCTATTTTTTCTTTCTAAATATAAATAAAATTGCAATTTAGTGAAAAATGCAGTATATTTATACAATGGATTTGGAGACAAATGTTATAAAATCGCTTCGTAACTTTGTAACTGTAGTGCGTAAGAAGTGGTTAATTGTTAAAAAACTTTAAAGAGAAAAAAGAATTCAGGTTTGCGTATCTAAAAAAAATTTGGATTTAGTAATACATCCTTGATCAGCGAAAACATCAAATTTTGACTTTAAATATTTGAATAATTAAATGTAGGGTTATACAATAACTATAGCTAGTGTGGCTATTAAGGAGGGAGAGTGTATACGTTTAACCGATTTAACTCTAATAGTACTAGGAGATAAGATTCTGATTTACCCAAATAAAGGTCTCTTCAGCACTACACTAGTCTACTTCCTTTATTTTTCTTAAGTAAAATTGAAATGAACTTCTTTTATTGAAGTCAAATTCATTCGTTTATATTAATACGTGTTATCTGGCACATTAACATGCTATCTAAAACGCTTAGTGCTTTTAACAATGATACTACTAAGCCTAACACGTTGACGTGCTATCTAGAATTTTCATAGTTCTTACCCCTTAACACACATACACACATGTTATGAAAATTTTACAAAAAGGGCGATCATATGTTAATAATCAAGTACAGTACACACCTCGGATTTTGACTAACATTTAATGAATTATACAAAAAATGGAAATGAAAGTTAAATAAAGAAAGGACGTCTATATTCAAATGTGGGGGTAAAACTACCGTAAACTGCCATATACAAGACCCCAGATATCAGACCCACTATGTACTAGACCCGGGTCTTTTATACGGCAGTATACGGTAATGTCACAAATTCAAATCTGGACACTAGGAAATCAGAATCTGATAGTGATCCGAATCGCATCCACTTATTTGCGCGGGTAATACAAGCTCCTGGAGAGGAAATAGCTAATCGGAGAGTGCAAATTTTGACTATTCCGGATCAGCCAGACGAAGAATTCGAACACACGTAAAAGAAGATAAAAGCGAAAATACACAAAAACTAATGTTTAAATCGATCTTGGAGCACTAATTAAAAATGATTTTACTTATATTAAGCATCACTCTAACTCTATAGCCTCTATCGTTAAGGCTCTAACCCTAAATTTTTATATCACGCACTTAGTTTATTTACAAAATCGGATTTCCTTTTTTGGTTTGTGTTACCCGCGCAAATAAGTAAAATGATCCGAAAGACAAACAATGCATGATCAAACAGTGAGAACCTTGCTACGCTTCGGGCAATAATTTACCGATTACATATATGATTTGGGTGGTTATGCTAAAAGGTTGATTGCACATTAATATTCGAAAGTAGCTTAAAGGTAGACTTGAATTGCACAAAACGGAAGACCAATTAAAAATTTTTAATAGTATAAAATATAACTTTGGCTAACCTATTTTGCATATCGATGTAAAATCATATGTGCTTACTGTATTTACGTTATATCGTATTATAAACCTTCTTTTTAGATTTTTGGTTGTTATTTTATCTAGATTTACAAATTATTTTTGTGTTTTTCTTTTTTAAAAAAAAAACCTTTTTAAGGATAGCAGATTTATTTATATTATTTATATCCAGCATTTTAGATGAGAAATCAAAGAATGTTTAGCTCTATTCAAGTTCTCATCACTATCTCTTATCAATAATGCATAGTAAGCGTAAATCTTGTATATGATTGGATCTTATTTTCTGTTTAAAATAAACGAAAAAACCCCCATATCAACGTACACCGCAAGTTTGCAATTGACAAGATGAACAATACTTTGAAATATATTCATATGATGAATGGGTAATATTTAAAAATTATTAAAATGTTCAACATTAGCTTTGATAATTGATACGAGTATAGCAATCATAGCACGTTCCTAGTTAATCGCGACTTGGCACAACTACCGTAATTATATATTTAGTTGGATTAACGACCTACATAATGCTTTTTTGAGCTCCGTGAGTCCCACAAAATATGACGAAGTTTAAGCAATTACCATATACTAAATCGAAAAGAGCAGTAATTATAATGATCTGATTTTGGCTGAATTCTTTTAAAGCAAAATCAAACGTAATATAGTACAAGTTTGCTTAGATTTAGTGCTGATGAAGTACTTTCATAATCATTTTATGATTTAAATTTAGAGAGATTCGAATGTATAACGTCACATAATTAAAATCATATTTTGCCATGATAAATCAAATCGCGATTTTGCACACACGCCATTCTAGATGAAGTTAACCGTACGCTCATGGTTTGTGTCATTGTGTTGCGTTCCTGGCATTATAAATAATTAAAAATTTACTCATTTGCTATTTCATTCAGAAGAAACAAAAAATATACCAAGCTGTCATTAAAAACATAATCTTTTTATTGCCATGAAATCACTTTCAAATCTTCCTTTGTTTGTTTTATTCATTGCAATTGTCTTTAGCATAGCATATGTGCCATCCATTAAAGGTAAAATTTTAATGTTTTAATAATATTGAATTTTTTCAATGTTTCAAAATCTTGACTTATATAATCAAAATATATACAGGCCATACAGTATGGGTTCACAATAAATTACTTCCAGGTTCGCAGGCTGCCGTCTTCGCATATCCAGGACCTGATACCGGCCGAGAAATTGCTTATGGTTGGTCAATCGCTCATAAAGGTTTCCACTTGGATATAAATTTGCTCCCTAATGAAACTGAGTATTACCTCAAATTCAAAGTAGTTGGTACCCGTAAACCACAGCAAATTCGCGGTCCATACGATAATTCAAAAGATATCTGTTGGCGCTTTACTGGTAGCATTGTTACTTGGCATATACACGACGATTGCTAATACTGTGCAAAACGGTAACTGCTCTATAATGTGTTATGCAGTGAATTTTATTAGATAAATTAGTATATTCTTATGTTTATTTTTATAATTATTTTTTTAGGTTTGTTGTTTTTTATAGTACAGCTATGGGTGGAGGAACTGGTCACAATCAGCAGTATATCAAATTTGCAATTTTGAAAATCGGCAAATATATTATAGAATTAGCAAAACACCCAAAACACCTACTGAATATTCAAAAAAAGTTGTAAAAACATCAGAATTTTAATTATAACTATCACTTGCTAAATTATATTCAATATCTAATTTGCTATTTCAATTGTTCCATGTGATATAAGTTATAAAAAGTTTTTCCATTTATTTGCTTTGTAATTGCTTTTCTACTCAATTGCTTTTTCAACAAAATTACCCTTATTATCCGTTGTCTCAACTAGCACGAAAGTTTCATCTCCCATTTCATTCGGTCTTTTTCCCCAAAATTCACATTGCATTATAGTTCCTATTTGGTTATATCCACTTTGACCATTAAAAATACAATAATATTTTCGTATAGATGGTCGATATGAAAATCTTGATTCATGAAAAAAAATAATAGAATATACTTTCGAGACGATCCCATTGGAAACGCTTTATTCCGGAGTTGTTCGACGAAACACAATTTAATATTTATATTTTGAAGAAAAACTGCAAAAAAAAAAAAAAGATTAAGAATTTCTTTAGACATGACAGCAGAATATTGGTAATGTGGAACTACACGATTCATTTTATGTTTAGCAATTTCATGTCTGCTTAATGATGATTTAGAAGAATATGAATTGTCGCAAAGATGACATGATAAGGTTTAAGAGGTGCCATAAAATGTGCAAAATAATATCAGATACGAATGTTGTTTAAAGGCCTTGTATTTTATATATATCACATGAATTTAATTGCTAATAGTAGTCAAAAAATACGTCATAAGTATATAATAAATACGGACGGCTCCAAACTCTATTTCATCATACCACTTAATTTTATCACAACTTTCCCATCAAAAATTCTAGCCCATAATGATGAATTCTACAATACTATGACTTACAATTTTGCTGCAAAAAAAAAAAAAAACCTTTTTTTGCAAACTTATAATAATTGTGGTGCACATTACGCAACGCAATTAAGATTGAGTTAATTTTTATAGTGAAATTACTATCATGTTTGCTGTAAAAAAACTTTGTTCTGACTATCGCAGTGACAGCTGTATATGATTAAGGTTTAGTTGGAAATATAGTCATAAATTTTATCAGAAATTACTGTGAAAAATTTGTTAAGAAACTTGCGAGTTATTGTAGTACTCGCAGTATGTAGTTGTATTGGAATTAACGTCGTGACTTCCATCGTAAAAATTATTTTCTATGATAACGTGTAGTTGAATCAGTTTATATTGAAATTGCGGTCGTGATTTCTGTCATGATTCACCATACAGCCTATTGCAGAAATCATGATAGTACGGTTGTAAAAGAAAAAATTTGTCAAGCAAAGTTACATTTCCTATTAACCCCAACTCGAAAAAAGGATAAAACTAGCGCTTACCCTAACCCTAACCATTAAAAAGGTTACAAATAAAAATTGGATTTTGCAAGGTTACATTAACCGTGCGTACGATCAAAAGTTATTATAATTTTCGTATGTACGTCTGAACCTGTATTGCGATATAGTACCCTTCACTAAATGCCTTTAGTATGATATATGTGATCAGTATTGTTACTTATTAAGCCAGTGTACTGGACAGTGTGACCTGTCAGGATGACAGTCACTCATCAAAGATTGGCCTGTCAGGACTAAAATTAAACGCATAATGGAACAAAAAGCAAAAAAGAAAAAAAAAAGGGTAAAAGTTGCGAAACCGTTGAGGAGATCGCTCGATAGTAGCAGAAGGGATAACAATATACTTCGTAGTTATAGACAAAAACAAAAACTTGCTATTGCGATATGTAGATGAATTGGTTTTGGAATCAATTGTCTTAATTTCTACCATAATTTATCATAAAAATTTTGTTACAAAGCTTGTTAGCTACTGTGATAGCACGCTGTATTAAGTTGTTCTGTGCACTATGTAAAACAAAGTTACATGTGGTATCATGATTCATAAATAATTCAGAATAGACATAAATTTAGAAATGACCGGGTACTATGGTATGGATGACCAGAATTGTATATTATGGGGAAATTACAGCAGATCAGTATGGTACCGGTATGGCATCGATTAGCATTTTCGCAAATCAGTATGGTATCGATATGGGTGAAAACTTTTCGAAATTTTTGGCATAAAATGATTGACTTTATTGTGCCAGTCATGTGATTATGATTTCAAATAGTTAAACCGAAAAAAAAATGAATATGTGATCTTTTAATTCCAGCTGGGATCACATGATTTCAACTAACTCAAAGCTAATTCTGGCCAAAATTGAAATAAACCGAAATTTTTGGCTAAATCAATCGAAATTTTTGCTCAGAATCGAAATAATATTTCCGCGTCCCTGCCATACTGATATACATATTAGCATTAGGATTAGAATTATAGCTGATCGGTATGGTATAGGTTTTAAAATCAGCATGTACTATTACCAAATGGGTGTAAAATATTTTGATCCCAGATTGTATAATTAATCAAAAAGCGTTAAAGCATAATAACTTGAATACGTATATTGCTATATTAGTTTTAGTGAATGATCATATTTTGGATATATAACCATGATTTTATTGATTAGTAGATCGATATAAACCTACGAACAACAAGTATCGCTGAAAAAATTAGTGATTATCAGGTAATGTGGGCGGCAAAAATTCCGACCACAATTTTACGAAAAATGGAAAAATCTAGAATTCAATCATCTAAATCTTTAGTAAAATGAAAATTTTCTTAGTTAATGTATTCACTATTTTTTATTGATCATACTTTGCACTTGCACTTCTGCACTTGCACTTGTTCTTGTTCTTGTACTTGTACTTTGAATTTGAGACCATTATACAAAACGCTTTCAAATTCGTGAAACTTTTTTTTTTAGCTATTTTTTCGCCCAAAATAGTTTGTAAATATTAAGGTAATCAAACAACAGAAGCGCATTTGGCAAATTCACGTTTCACAATTTTAAGAGAGTTGTTTAAGGGCCTTAATAACATTATTATTGAAATATTCAAATAACAATTTCCTTTTTGTATTTGTTTGTGCAATTTTGCAGTAAGATTTTTTTTCTAACCTGTGAAACTAACAAAAATTGGATTAATTGACATCAGGGATGATAAATGACTTTAAATGATCCAAATGACTCAAATGACAAACGACCAGTAATTGGTCATTTCACGGCTCAAATGACTTAAGAAGGTCATTTAACTCTGGTTAATTGATTATCTAATAACTTTTAGCAAATCATAATTGATTATTGTTCTCTGTAAAACGAAACGTTGCTAGATGCTATCCAATAAATATTACTACACGTGGTAAATAGCTGATGACCCAAATGACCAATCTTTATTCAATAAATGAGTGGCATTTGTATTTTGACTAAATAACTAAGTCATTTACCATACCTGTTGTAAAGGACAATCCAATTGAACATATCAGGTATAAAGTGATTAAGAAAAAACACTAGACAAAAGATAATGTATTTAATAAGAATTTACTGATTACAAAATTACGTAAATCATTTTTGAATTTACAAATGGCATGATTGGTAGGACGTTAACTATATGTAAAATGACTAATAACCGAATGACCCTGGTTATTTGGAAATGACCGTAGTCATTTGGTCATGAGTCTTTTCCAAATGACCCAAAATTTGAATGACCTAAAATGTTCAGTCATTTTAAGGTCATTTGAAAAATTGACAAAATGACCAGGTCATTTACCATCCCTGATTGACATAGTGTTATAATCCGATTAGAAGTTAGTCGACCTAGTTTACTAAGTTAGTCTATTTTCGACAAATCAACTTATTGGTTTTTAATAAAAATAATTTATCATTATTTATTTTATTGTATTTATATTATAGTAGAAATGTGATCCGGATATCCGCTAGTTTAGTTTTATGACAATATTATTATGAAGTATCTGGATATTTGTAAATCCGTTAAATTTTAAATAGGAAAACGGATAACTGATCACATCTCTAATTATATAACTCTATAGATGCTGCACTGTAGATGTGGTTCAGATTCCATGATTTTGAATCATCAAATAAATTAGATAATAAAATTTAGCAAAAATTATTTTTTGTCGCGGATCATTGTGAAATTTGGATAATTTTTTGACCAATTAGCTTGATCAAAGATGGCTTTATATTGGAAATAAGCACCAGACTCATCATGCCTAATTGGATCAAATCATGCTTATCCATTGCTACGATTATACATAAACATTGTAGCATGCGCATCATGCACATCGTGTATTATACGTACGATTAGCACGGAATGGCTCAAAATGGCTCAAAATGTTAAAATTATGCGATATTTTTAAGCGTCAGGCGACTAAGCACGGAATGGCTCAAAATGTTCAAATTATTCGATATTTTAAGCGTTAGTCGCCTAAGCAGGTTAAGCAGGTTTTTGTAACATCAACTTAATCAGTTGATATTTTAGGCCTCGACTACAATATTATGACAACTAATAAAAATATTTTTGAATTTAAATAGGCTGATTGTACTGGTCCTGCGCTGCGCTGCGACACACGTTGTGCAACTATCTCTTGTAGAATTAATTATGGTAACTCATGATAGATATAATGACAATTCTTACTTAAGCTAATTCAATCTTAATTACTGCATGGACTGCATTAGTGGGTAAGTTTCTGTACCGGAATTGTTTACTGTGAATTATAACAGACATAAGATAATACAATTATATACTGAGTGTCGCAATAGCTGTAAGGTTTTTTATTGTAATATTAAGGTACTAAATAAGACGGGAGGCGCGAATACGGTTTACTTATTTGCGCGGGTGATACAAACGAAAAAAGGGTCTTTTAAAGCGCAACTAGCCATCAAAATTTCACCACGTGATTATTGACCAATAAAAAATCATAATTCGGTGTAACGTAACACGATCAGGAAATTCTAACGTCTGAAGAAGCTTATCAAAAGTTTGCAAGTAACCACTTTTTTGAACTATCAAAAAGTTTTCCTTGAGCGATTTTACTATGTTATGCAAACTGAAAATTAATTTTGCGTGGCCTTATAAGCTTATTAATTTACAGTAAATTAAAAATAAAAAACCCCGACCGTCTACTGAAATTTTGAAACACTATGTTATGCAAAACGAAAAATTAACTTTGCATGGACTAACAAAAATACAGTCAGACCTTCCTGTAGTCACCAAGTTGGTCGCGCCTTATTGTGGTGCTTGTATAGAGGTGTGACTGTAAATAAAATGCCTTGCTACAGTCACATGCCATAGGCCAATGAGTGTTTAATATAATATGTAGTTGTAACATATTGAAATACTATTAAAAAATTTAAAATGTTTAACAGTGAATAATTTTTGGACCAGTGGCCCGATTTGGATAAAATGACTACCAGAGTGCTTGTCTCAATGAGACAATTCTATTGAATCAACAATTATCCAAATCTAATCACAAAACCCAAGATGTTCAAATTTAATCAATTCTTAAACATATAAAGTGACACAAATTCTTAACAATCTCAGGAACTTGTGATTAGATTTTAATGATTTTGGGCTCATTAGAATCATCTCATTGAGACAAACAATTTGGTTTTGTTTTACCCAAATTGGGTCATTGGATCAAAAATTATTCGCTATCAGACCTTTAGGAAGTTTTAATAGAAAATTTTAAATATACATGAATATGAATATTGGCCAATTAGATTTTATAATCCATATTTAGTTAAAAAAATTTTTTTATATCAAAGTTCCTAAATTGGGTGATAAGTCTTTTATTCAAGTCTGTGGATCAAGAGAGCCTCTTTGGGCAACCCAATATTTGTTACAAGAATGAGAATACAACTAACCACACATACAACTTTTGGTTATCTAATTTAAGTAGTCTGCACAAAGTTTCTACATTAGCTGCCATACCTGCAAACCAACTAGAGAATTGCCTATTTAAACTCTCTGGTCCAAGTTCCTTCTGCCAATCCTACTTGTATCACTAGTACAGATCATCTGTCAGTCAAGGTCAGCCCCAGATGCTGTCGACGAATATCCCCTTAGGACTAATTTATTAGGTTCGTATTATTTCGCTGACAATCACTTCACCGACATAACATTTCACCGACAAATACTTACTGACAAGTTCATTTTACCGACAGCTTGTTTCACCGAAGTTCATTTCACCGACAAGTTTTTTTCAAAAAGCTTTCTAACTTTAGTACTAATTCTACCTAATTCTACCTGACCCTAACGACAATGACCAGAATTACTTTGTCAGTGAAATGAGCTTTGGTGAAACAAACTGTCGGTAAAATGAACTTGTCGGTGAATAATTGTCAGTGAAATATTATGTCAGTGAAGTGATTGTCGATTAATTGATTGCCACTCAATTTATCCTCATGGAACACTTGGTAGACAGTCCCTGTTCTACATAAGTATTACCTACACTTTAGTAACTTATGCATTTTCTGAGGCCAATACTTGTGGTTAGGGAATACCCTGCAACCTTTACCATTATCTACTTCTGCCTTTGTAAGGTTTACTCCAACCCCAGTACCTACTATTACCTTCCTACTGGTCCTTTCATGATATATCCCAGACTTCCAATTCAGTTAGCCTGGAAAAATCGATCTACTTGGCATTAGGTGCTATATGGTTTTTCTTTCCCTAGTACCTACTTCTATAGCATAGATCCTTTTTCTTTGGTGTGACACTGGTGGCCAGGTTGGTGGACCTTGTCCCTTAGGTTATAGTTATCCAGTTCTCCAGCTCTGGTTTCTGATACTTTAGTTTTAGTAGTACTGTCAAAGATCGTTGCTACCTACTTACTCAGGGCTAGCCAAATGGGTTTCTGTTTTTCCAGTTTCTTGGAGTTGTCTAGTAGTTGTCTGTATAATGATACACAACTATGCCCAAATGTTCTCATTCAAGATAGTATACCAAGGCTACAGATAATATATCCAACTGATTAATAAGAAGCAGTCAGGTCTATTTTTCAAAATGTTACTAGTGGAATAGCTAGTGGAATTTGAACCCTAGATTTGCCACTTGGGGTGACAACTTACCAACTTCTCTAAGTCGCTACATCCTCTATTTAGTTAAAAATTGATTACTATAATGGGGTTTATTATTAATAAAATTGTTAAAATATCAAAACTTTATTGTGATTGTGATTATAAATGATTTGTGACTATATCAAGGTTTTTTTACTATATTTTAAGTCTGTTGCACAATATTGGGCAATTATATAAAAAGAGGTGTAACTATAGAGAGGTCTAATTTTATAGTTTTTAATAATATAGGCTAGGTGCTACAAAAAAAGAAGAAATCAACAAAACAAAAGATCTTTAAAAGATCAATTTTATGTAATAATTTTATAATAAATCATAAGAAAATACAAACTTTAAATTTAAGACATTTATCAGATGATTTCTACCTTTAAGAAAGTACTCTCTCCCCCACATGATACTAAACAAGCCAATCAAATTCAAACAAATAATATAAACCAGACCATACCAACTTTAGTCAAGTCTGAGTTTGTCCAGAATTGGTTTGAAGTCTGTAGACTAGTCTGTGTTTAAATATGTTTATATGTATTTTTTGTACTAAACAAGTTTACTTAATGCATAAAGTTAGAAATAATTAGTAGAATTTTGTTAATCATAAGATTTTATAGAATTATTAATAAAATTCTGTAAAATCTTATAATTTACAAATTTTTATTAATTAAATCTAACTTTATAGCTAAGTAAACTTGTTTAGCATCCAAAAATATATCAATTATTTTTTTAAAAAAAAAATTTAAATATTAGATGCTTAATTTTTAATTTTTGATCAAAAAGGCAAATTTAAGCATCTTTTCTCCAAATTTGAAGTAAATTAAAAATATTTTGCTAATTTAATATATTTTTAAAAGCTAAACAAGTTTACTTTGTGTATGAAGTTAGAATTAGTAAAATTTTGGTAATCTTAATTTTATAAAGTTTTATTAATAAAATTCCATAAAATCTTATAATAAACAAATTTTTATTAATAAATTCTAATTTTATGCACTAAGTAAACTTGTTCAGCATCTAAAAATACATCAAATTAGTATAATTATTTTTATTTTACTTAAAATTTAGAGAATAAATGCATAATTTTTGAATTTTTTATCAAAAAAATCAAATTTAATCATTTTTCTCTAAATTTTAAGCAAAATAAAAACAACACTGCTAATTTAATGTATTTTTAGATGCTGAACAAGTTTACTTTACTGTATTAAGTTAGAATTAATTAGTAAAATTTTGCAAATAATAAGATTTTATAGTATTTTATTAATAAAATCCTATAAAATTTTATTAATTGCAAAATTTTACAACTTAATGCAGTAAGTAAACTCGTCCAGTACCTAAAAATACATTAAATTAGCAGTGTTGTTTTTATCTTACTTAAGGGTATAGTGTAATACAATATAAATATAAATAGCAAATTATTTGTTATATATACAAAAATTATTAGTTTATACAAACAAGTTAGAATAATTTTAAAAATTAAATTAAATTAGTTAAAAACAATACAAAAATTAATTTTTAATTTTTTGTAAATATAAACAAGTATATTTTAATACAGTTCCGGACAGCATAAGATATCCTATTTTTTTAGCTTAGTAAAAAATAATATAACTCAATCATAAATTATTTTTAAAAAAAATCCTCTTACAAATTAATAGTTTTTTAGTCAAACTATATTTCTGTAAGAGGAATTTCTTTTATTTTTATTTTTGACCAAGTTATAACAGGTTAAAGATTAGCAATTTTATATGTAGGTTGAGAATTTGGCGCATGTGATTATAAGGGATAAGCCAATAAAAGTCGATGTGCTGTGATCACGTGACCATGCCGATCGGGTATGACCAATTAAAATTAGATATCTGGAAAGATTTAAATGGATCAAATCGTTATCAATCTTTTTTTTAATAAAAAAAAATGTCAAAAAGAGCATTGAAACAACAGCAAAAGGAAAGAGCAAATTTAGCTCGATCCGTACGGTTGGCAAATGCTGACTTCAGTACCAGCCCCACCATAACCAAAAGAACCAGCA
>QKWP01000768.1:101088-146453 GCA_003550325.1 Gigaspora rosea
GCCCGCCGATGGTTACATAAACTTGGTTTCCACTATAAACGTTATTCGAAAGGTGTTTACATTGATGGTCACGAATGACCAGATGTGGTTGCCTATCGCCAAGTCTTACTTCAGAAAGTTAGTAAATATAAAAAGCTTATGTCCAAATGGTACGATGAAGATTGTAAAATTAGAACTTACCCGCTGTTAGCTGATGGAGAAAAGGAACATATTTGGGTAACCCATGACGAATCCACCTTCCACATTAATGATGGACCACGTGCAATGTGGGGCCCGGAAAAGGAGCAACCATTAAGAAAGAAAGGAATGGGTCTTAGTATACATGTTAGCAATTTTTTAACGGAAACGATCAGACCACTTAGGGATGATCTTGAAGAGGCACATGCAATGATGGTATTAGGGTTGCGTCATGATGGGTATTGGGATGCAAAAAAGCTTATTATTCAAGTTAGACGGGCAATAGATATTTTTGAAAGAACACATCCAGGATGTGTAGGTAGAATAGAAAATAGATTAAATAAAAAATTTTATTTAATAAAAGTAATATAAAAACATTTTATTTAATAAAAGTAATTTAAAAACATTTTATAAATATTTATATCTTATTTTTGTCTACAGGTCTTTTTGCTTTCGACAATGCCACCGCTCATACGGCTTTTGCTGAGAATGCCCTTTTGTCTTCAAAAATGAACCTTTTTCCAGGTGAATCAGTTCCAAAAATGCGGGATACTATATGGAATGGGAACCATCAATCAATGGTAATTGAAGAAGATTACATCATTTATGATAATAAGACAAAGTCAAATATCAATTTACGTGGTCAGCCAAAAGGGCTCAAGTGGGTTCTGGATGAAAGAGGACTATGGCAAGAAGGAATGATCTTAGAATGTGCTTCATGCAAAAAGGAGCCAAACCCTAATATTACCAATTGTTGTGCACGCCATCTGATGGCTAATCAACCGATTTTCTTGCACAATGTGGTCAAGTTCAGCAGGAAATCGAATCTCGTGGTCATAAAGTAACCCTTTTTTATTTATTTATTTTATTTATTTGCTAATTTATTTTTTTTTTTATTGTTGGCTATCTTATTCCTTATTTAAAAATTTTTTAGGTCATATCTTATCCCAAGTTCCACCCCGAATTTAACCATATCGAAATGTATTGGGGGGCTGCCAAAAAGTATACATGGGACAATTGCAAATATTCTTTTCCAATGCTTAGACAAACGATTATTGAGGCTTTTAATTCTATTTCACTTGAACAAATCCGTTCATTTGCTAGATTGTCGTTTAGATGGATGGATGCTTATCGACATGGCTTGACGGGAAAAGCTGCTGAATATGCAGTAAGAAGACATAAGAAGCATCGAACAATTAATGAAGACATCATGAACCACGTTGATGCAATTTAAATTAGAGAGCGAAAAAGCATTTTTTTGTTTTTTTTTTGCTTAGAATAGCCTTATGTAATAAGACTGAAATTCATTAATAAACCTGGCTTATTAATACTGCACGAAATTTATTAAGAAACTTGAAACTTGCATAAATGAGTGCCGCAAAGAAAAAACCTGCAAATTTTATAAAATTTGCAGGTTTTTTCTTTGTGGCACTCATGCAAATTAAATTATAAGTCGAATAAAGAATGAAAGAAAATCGAGTAAAAATCAATTGCGAATATTTAAAGTGCTTTATAAAGATGAAACACACAATTGGAAATATTGGTTAGATGCGAATATAATTTTAACAAATATCATGAAATAATCGAAATAAATTTGGATAAATTTTACCCGATTTATTAAAAGCAGATTAATTACGTACACATGTAATTTTTAATAATAAACTAGCTAAATTAGTAAATTTGACGCACCTTATAATTATAAATTGGATGCCTTATGCCGTCCTTATTTAAATTTGGTGCACCTTATAATTTAAATTGGATGTCTTATGCTGTCCTTATTTAAATTTGGCGCCTTTAATAAAAAGTAGATGTTTTATATTGTCCTTACTCTAAATTTGGCGCTTAAAAAAATAGTGGATATCTTATGCTGTCCGGAACTGTATATTTTTCAATTTTTTAATACTATAAAATTTACAGAAATAATTAACTCTAATTGGCTAAAATCTATGTAAATCATATGACATCATATGATTTGCAATGTGATTACTATTAAAAATGATCTATATTACAATCTACTCTTAAAA
This sequence comes from Gigaspora rosea, assembly GCA_003550325.1. Taxonomy (NCBI): domain Eukaryota; kingdom Fungi; phylum Glomeromycota; class Glomeromycetes; order Diversisporales; family Gigasporaceae; genus Gigaspora; species Gigaspora rosea. Next base: position 103,290 of record QKWP01000768.1, read on the forward strand.
TTTAAGGGTAGAGTACAATGATCTACATTTTAATAGTGATCATATTACTAATTTTTTTTACAATAACATTCAATTAAAATCAGGTGATGATTATATGTTATTGTATGTTATTTATATTGTACTACCTAGAAAATTATCAATTGTTCTAGGAAAATTGACAATATATACAAGTAGTTTTTTTAATATAATTGTGGCTTTAAAGTTTCACTACCATAAATAGAAGGGTTTGACCTATATGCCACAAAATTTTGGCCAAAATTGGATAAGTTCTCAAAAATCTTTATCAATAGCATATTTTTGCCCCTATATAAAAATTTTTTGTATGACAATCATATATGAAAATAATTTATATTGTACTCTACCCTTAAAGAAAAGATACTTAAATTTGGTTTTTTTGATCAAAAATCCAGAGTTATTTATTTATTTTTAATTTCAAGTAAAATAAAAAAAAACAATTATACTAATTTTTAGATACTAAACAAGTTTAGAAAAGGGCCAGAAATCAGTTGATTTACTAGAGAGGGTCTAAAAAAAGTGAAAATTTAATATGAAAACCTAACTAAAATGGGGTCAAAATATTGGTCAAAATCAAATTAGCTGATTCCTGGTAGTGCTCTTATATAGTACAAATCATTTTTAAGGTTAATATATAATAAAATTTTTATATTTTTATTTATTATTATTAAATAGTTATTTTGGACAATTTTGATTAGCTAATAATAATATTATATACTATCTTTCTCCTATATAGTTATTTTCTATATAATCATATCTTAGTATAACCTTTTTATAATCACACCAAAACTGCAACTACTTTACTAAAAAAATTATAAAAAAATACCATTTTATAAACAAATTATAATAAAAACCTTTATACAATCACACAATTTGTATGATACAGACTGCATGCATGATTATAAAGAAGGAAGACAGTAGCATCTAATAATCTCTTATACACCTTTTTCTCTAAAAAATTAGGTAATAAATGTTTTTACCCTAAAGAGCTATATTACAAAATTTTATTAATATAATAGCTTTTGTGTTTTAATTAAAAAATGATTCTAATATTATTTTAAATTGATTTATGTAAAAAAAATTTGAAAATTTGTTAATTTACCTCTTTTTTGTAGCACTTTGCCTATATAATCTCCTGCATATTGCTTCAAATAATTCTATACTAGCCAAAAATTTTATTGTAAACTATATTTTTATTGCTAAAAAAAAGTATTAGTAATTATAAAATTTATTACTTGTCCTATTAATTTTAAATTAGCTATAAAGTATCTAAATTTAATACAAAATATAACTACTAGAGCTATTCAATATTTCTAAATTTGAATTTTTGTATAAATGTGAAATAATTCCAAAGTATAATTTTGAATTTTTATTAAATTAAACTTAATTCTGGCCATTATTCAAGCAATGTCCCTAGAAGTTATTTTGTATTTATACAGTTTATGATTTGTTTCTAGTTTAGTACAACTGTTACTAAAAACAATCTTCTGTAACTCTATCTACCGATCTCTTGTACCAACAATTATACTAACACTTCAGAAGTGAAGTCTTAAAGAAACAGTAGAAAAACTAATAAAAACATACAACTTGGCAGCTATTATTTAGGAATACAGTTAACTGAGTATTTGCTAATAGCTTTATAGTTTGTTACTTACTACTGGCACTTGTCGTTTAAAAGTAAAGTTTATAGACTACTTGCCAACAAGCTCAAAGTTTATCACTTACTACAAAAAAGTCGAAACATACTTGGCTACTCTCTGGGACTTCAGACTATATGGGAAGAACTACTGTTCTTACTACGTTTACAAGGAAATGTTTTTTAGTGTCATTAGTTTGTAAAGAATTGTCAAAAAGTGAGCATTTCAGCATTACTCTCTCCAAAAAATCTGCAGTATTTACTGCTTCCAAAAAGGAAAGGCACCTACCATATTGGATACAACTGTCATGAGTGGCTTGGAAACAAGTAATATGAAAAGACGTGCGAGGCATTTAGAGAAACTACTAGAAGAAGATTCTAGAAGCTTTAAATATATAAGCAGTCCAGATCATATAACTGTTTTTTGTTTAACATACTGGAACCTGGGCCCATTTTGCAAAGCAGTTTATTGTTATTAACAATTTTTATTTTGTGAGTCTGTGCATTATTTGAAACAACTTGCAGTTAACTCTGGGCCTCGGATACTCATTGAAGACAATGGAAGGACTATCGTGAAGCTTTAGTCTGTTTATTTTGGATAAGTGAAATAGTTATTAGTCTCTTATATATGTAATAATTTAATTAAAACTTAATAAAAAGACAAAGAGCGAGGTCACAGTTATAAACTGAAAAAAAGCACAACTGTTGCTTATTATATATACTGTTATATTTAGCTATACCTAGCATGATGGAAATTGGTTTTGATTAGCTATCGATTTTGATCATCAGATCAAATACAATTGACCAATAAATCGTAAATCTTTATAAAATTTTATTATAATATAGCATTTTTTAAAGTAACTGATGTACCAAAAAATTTTTTTGTACTAGAACGTTTCTCATGCTCTAACAGGTTTTTTAAAACTCTCAGATCAAGTGGGATCAAGTATTTAAAGCTAGCTAGCTTATACGTGAAAATTGACAAAGGTATAAACACTATAGTGGTTACTTTAACTTCTACTTCGTAGAAGAAAATTAGTAATATTACCATTTATCTACATCGTCTAACACATTTTGTAATTTTAATATATCTCTTCATCTCTTTCTTGAATAAACTCATGCTCTTTTGTGTCTTTTTCAGTCTCTTCAGAATCTTGGGATCCTTCAATTCCATCCTACTCGGTAATATTATTGGCTCCTTTTTCAAGTTTTTTAAAAATGAATTAACATTTTTGTACAGTCTGACCTCTCTATAGTTACACCCCATATAGTTACACCTCTATATAAGCACCCAATATTGTGCAACAGACTTAAAATATAGTAAAAAACCTCATTATAGTCACATATTACTTATAATCACTATTACCAAAAAATTTTGATTTTTTTATCCATTTTATTAATAAAAAACCTCGTTATAGTCACCAATTATTACTAAATATAGATTATAAAATCTGATTGGCCAATATTTATATTCATGTTTATTTAAAATATTCTATTAAAAATTTTTAAATGTTTGACAGCAAATAACTTTTGATGCAGTGGTCCGATTTGAATGAAATAACTACCAAAAAGTTCATCTCGATGTGACAATTCTAATGAGCACTAGATCGTTTAAATCGGATTACATGATCCTGAGATCATTAAGAATTTGTATCACTTTACATGTTTAAAAATTGATTAAATTTAAATATCTGAGTGAAAAATCTTTAAAGATCTTAGTATTTTGTAATTAGATTTGGATGATTGTGGACTCTTTAGAATCGTTTTATTGAGCCAAACACTCTAGTAGTTGTTTTATCCAAATTGGACCACTGGTTCAAGAGTTATCACTATCAAACAGTTTAAATTTTTTAATATACAAATACATTACTTATTGGCTTTTGGTCACGTGACCATAACAAGGTATTTTATTTATAGTTACACCTCTATACAATCACCAAAAGAGGCACGACGTACTTGGTGATTATAGAGAGGTCAGACTGTATATTCCATTCTTATAGTACTGTTCACAATGTCAGCATTCATATTCCATCTTATCGTAGCAGTGCTAGTGAAAACCGTGACCACAAATCAAGACAGTACTATCACCTTTTTCGTTCAATGACTCAAAACAGTTATTACAAAGTCCTTGTGAAGGAGGAATACTTGTACTATAACCCGTAGGTAAGAACATAAGATCGACTTCTTCATTTAAAACAGCAAGTTTGTATTTTAAAACTTCTTTTTTCTTCTTTTTTCCTTGTTTTTTCTATGATTTATTCATTATATTTCTAACTGTCTTAATATGGTGAAACACTTGGCGAAAGTAATCCAATAAAAATAATGATATTTTATTCACCAAATATTCTAGATTAGAGGGCGTATATGGATATCATTTTTTTGTATAAAACATTTCTTTAAACTGCAATTCTTTATTTGTATCTTTTTTTTTTGGGACTGCCTATTTCCACAGTATTTCCACCATGGTATTTTGCTATTTCCACAATGTTACACGAAAAGTTACTATTTTTAGATTTTAATATAATATTGTATATTATAATTTTTAATTATTTTTAATTGGTCCAACTTGATTTAGATTACCAAAACAAGACTTGTGTAACATTACATGACATTAGCAGTATGTAACCAAAAATTATTTTTGCGAAAACAATGCACTGGGCCTTTGTGTAACATATGTGCATATGTTGTGTAACCAGTATATGTACTGTGATTGGATGTTTCTTTGAACCTAGATTTAGGATTAGGGTGGGCCGGAATTATGTCTAACCCGCTGGAGGATTATCATGATAGTGCCCACTAGCATTAAGCTTAATGCCGGGTGACCCAAAAAATAAGACTTGTGTAATATTACACAACATTAACAGCGTATAATCAAAAATTATTTTTGCAAAAACAATGCACTGAACCTTTGTGTAACATAAGTGCATATATTATTTTGAATTCTAAAAATAGAAAATCTTGTATAACCATGGTGGAAATAGCAAAACACCATGGTAGAAATAGTAGCCACCTTTTTTTTTTTTAAAAAAAAAAGGTTGATTAAATTATTTAAATAAAGATTTTTTGGGGTTTTCTATATTACCTAAAATGCAAGCCTGTTTAATAATAGTATCAACACTATCACCTGAAGATGTATTGGCCCGTATTTTGCTATGGAAATTTTCAACGAAATAATCGTTAAAATTTACCAAAAACATTTTAACTACTTAACATTGGATGCTCTTTTTCTTGCTAATAAAAAATATCAGACAAAAATACCAAAAGTACTTTATTATAGTTTTTACAGTTCCAACGAAGAGCGAAAGTCCATATTCAAAAAACTGGTTCAACATATTTGTCGAAAGAGCCTGAACAAAAAAAAACTGTGTATACGTCCAAAGTCGCAGGAATAAAATTATCAAAAAGATCGATTTGCATCCTATATTCTACATCCTTATACGTTGCTTCAAATTTTGCTAATATTTTTGGTTTTATAGTTATCCATCCTTGGTAAGCAAGTTTGAGAAGGAGATTTATTCTCCACGGTTTTGGTTTTTTTAGGACCCTAGTCATGTAGTACAGAGGTCATACGTTACGCATTTTAGCAAAAACCCTGAAATTTGAAAAGCAAAAAAACCAGTTTTTGGCAATTATCTTGGCATCCAGTAGTCCAATTTGAACGAACTTTTTTTAAAATGAAGCTCTCAGTGAGGCACATCTAACAAAAAAAAGTTCATTCGATTCTGATTACTGGATCAAAAGTTATTTAAATAAATAGATTTTGTCGTTTTCAGCAAATTAGGTCAAAATTGGCCAAAATCCAGTTATGACCTATATGAGAGATGTCCGGGGTCCTGTTTTCTTGCAAGAACTTTATGCTTTCCAAAAACTGCATAAAAGAGCATTTTAAAAAAAGAGTAATATACTTTTAGAACTTGCTCCTAGCTGTTTAGCAAAATATGAAGCCACCCTAATATAGGTATGAAAGCATTTATAGAAGCTAATATTTTTGTATTTTGTTAATGCATATTGGTTAATGCCTTCTGTATAAAAAGTTGCTGGGCCAGTTAGCAATGATAGGCATTACATGATTATTTGTATATCCTGCATTTTTATTTACTAAGAGAATTATATTTAAAACATTTAGATAATCGTTTAGGGAATGAAGCTGACTCTCTTTAATCACAACCAATTGAACTCTTTCATAGTTCTTTCTGCTTCTTTTTCTTTTATTGTATCGTCATAAAAATGGGCAGTTAAAAATTAATTTGATCGAAATTAATGAGCCCAATTCTTGTGAAGCAGTCTACTGATTTTTCTTTGTGAATATGGAAGATCAAAAATTCTGTAATACTATATAATTAAATGCAAACAAATTAAAGAAGCTCAATATTGGCAGGATTGTGGACCAAATGATTATTATAAATTATTGGAATTGGTGTGCATTTAGTAATTTCTTTACTGATACATGTCGAAAACTGAATAGGAGCAGAAAGAACTATGGTGTCAGAACGTCTTATTCTATGTATGTTGTAGTAATCATTAATATTATATATGAAAAACTATTTAAATATTAAAATTTAGGGGAATTATTTATTTATAGCTATAGATGTGAACGCAATTCCGTAACATGATGTAATGATTATGAGTTACAGCAAAATGCCGTAACTCATAATCATTACATCATGTTACAGAATTGTGTTTATATCTCTAACTATGACTACGGGATTTAAACTAATTTGGTAAATTCAATTTTTTTTATTGTTATTTTATTTTTTTTTAATTATCGATTTATTTATTTTATTTTTTTTATAATACTTACTTTCTCTGCAAAATATTTTCAAATATTTTCAGGATGTGCAGCTACAATTTTTTTTCAGTAGTTTTCGACAGTCGTATAACAAACCGTAATACCTGCACTATGCAATGCATTAATTGCATTACAAGAAGCACCCGATGCCACTAAATACAATCTGTTTTCCAAAGGATAGTTATTTACAAGTCTATTACGTATCACTGCAATTGAGTAACATATATTGACTACTTTTTTTTATCTTCCTTTCTATTAAAATCAAATCGTTTTTTTGAAATAAATGCATTATAAAGCTCATCAAAGAATCCTACTAATTGTGGTTCAGCATCCTCCAGTATTGTCTGAAAACGATCTGGAGTTAATTAGGACCCCGGACATCTCTCATATAGGTCATAACTGGATTTTGGCCAATTTTGACCTAATTTGCTGAAAACGACAAAATCTATTTATTTAAATAACTTTTGATCCAGTAATCAGAATTGAATGAACTTTTTTTGTTAGATGCGCCTCACTGAGAGCTTCATTTTAAAAAAAGTTCATTCAAATTGGACCACTGGATGCCAAGATAATTGCCAAAAACTGATTTTTTGCTTTTCAAATTTCAGGGGTTTTTGCTGAAATGCGTAACATATGACCTCTGTACACAATGTCCGGGGTCCTAGTTAATTCTAGTGTTTTATGTTCAATTCTTTGTTTTTTGTATAACACTCTAGTCATTAAAGAAATTTTTCTCCAAATAATAATGGGTTTTTAACAATTATATGATCTTGCTTATTATTGTCAGTTGATAATTCATTATGGCGATTGGGTTCAACAATCTCGAGGTAATGAGGATAGCACAATTGCTTTCCAACTTCTAAATAATTATACTGATTAAAAGTGCCTTTTTCTTTTGCTTTTCTTAGAGCATATTCTGTGATTCTGCGATATTGATTTGGTCTAATTATTAATAGAACAAGGACTGAGATTTTTTTATTCATGATTTGTAAAGTCTTTTTTTCAAAGAAAAATTTTAAAGGTTAATTTTTTGAAAAAAGATTGTGTTTATTTTATTAAAAAATTAAAGTTATGTGCTACTCTAATTAATACTACAAAACATGTTACTCCGAAAATATTTAACTAGATATACAACAGGCTGGTAGTAATATTAAATTTATTCATAAAATATAAGATTACATTTGCGCAATTTATATACAAAATATTTTTCTACATTGGACTAGTAGTATATTCAATTTTAAGGCTTTACAGCCTTTTACATAGATTAAATAAAATTTGGGTTTCAGTACATTCAAAAGAATATAATTTGATCTATAATAGCAGGAAATTTATGGACACGATTAGACAGGTGCTTGATTTGTGGTTAGGGATATCAAATTACAGTAATTATATGTAATTTTGTGTAATTTTGAGTAAGATTCGGTAAATTGAGTAAATTGATATTTAAGTAATTGAAAATTATAAGCACACGATATTCAGTTTTTGAAATCAAATTAAAATCGAATTGAAATCAAATTGAAATCAAATTGAAATTAAATTAAAATCAAATTGAAATCAAGTTGAAATCAAATTGAAATCAAATTTTTGGTGATTCAATTCAGATCATATATTCAAATCAAATGATGCGAAAAAACTGGCAGTGTGATGAAATGTACTGACCGCGTGATGAAAATACTGGCCGCATGATAAAAAATACACGAGATTTAATTTTTTGAAAATTGCGTTGTAATTTACATATTGATTTATATAATATCATGTGATTGCACTATCACGGATATTAGGTGAGAACAGTGCAAATCACGTGAATAGTTCGTAACAAGTAAGAACTGCAGAACTGTCCATAGATTCGGCCTATTAGGTGCATTAGTTAATTATATAATGATTTGGCATTTTTATTGGTCAATTTATCATATGACATTATTTTGGGTTTGGTGTAATGTCTACATGTAGATCACAAATGTTGGCCAATCAAAACCAATTTCTATCATGTTGCTATACCTCAGTAGACCTTTTATAGGAGCTAATAATTTCCTCATAATTTCCTTATAATAACTGTGCTACTTTGTAATATTATATGATAAAATGAAATCAGATAAAATGTTCTGTATCATTTCCAGATTTATATCAATTTTAAATTGATATATATTATTTCTCAATTTTCATTGATCATTAGATTAATTTGTGATGCTGATATAAGACTATAATAAACTACAATAGTCAGACCTCTATAAATGCAACCTCTATAAATATAATATCTCACTAAATGCATGTTTTGTCTTGTCTATAAGAAATTATTAGTGCTAAATACATATTTTATATTCTGTAAATGTCAGTGATGGTAAATGACCTGGTCATTTGAAGATTTTTTAAATGACCTCAAATGACCCTGAAATGACCGGTCATTATAGGTCATTTGAATTTCGGGTCATTTGCAAATGACTCATGACCAAATGACCATGGTCATTTGCAAATGACCGGGGTCATTTGAAGGTCATTTGAGTTATTAATAGTGATATGGCAGAAACTTGAAACATCGGCTAACATGGACGGATCTCATTTTTCCGAAACCCATATTCCCGATACCATGTTTACCTGACTCTGTTTCCCTTTTGCCGAATCTCCTTTTGTTGATGACGATGTTTTCCTGACATCCTATTTTACCAATAAACCATTTTCTTAACAAACCATTTTATTGACAAGATGTTCTCCCGACAATATTAAATAGATATTGCACGAAGCATGCAATACTGTAGTATTTTATGGACGATCCTGATTGATTGGTGATCCCAGCTGGGTCACCGAACAATTAGGAAGAGAACATAAAATACGACAGTTATTGCTGCGGATTTATTTTTTTTACGATGATTAACGTTATGTAGTTGTGTGACACATTAGAATTTAGTATAAATTGATTTTCACTTGATATCTTTTTTTTTCCGGCATTTTAAATACGTACGTACGTACATACTTTCGCTGTGTCCCAAAAATATATAAATTTCAACGTGCACTCGGTGAAGAATAGTTTTATATAAGAGAACTTTATATATAGCCTTTAACGGCTTTATGAATCTTGCAATTAGTACCTGCCAACAAAGATCAAAGCTTGTAGTACTGTATATACGTACCAACAAAGGTCCATGCTCATTAGTACCTGCAAACGAAGTTCCAGCCCAATAATACTCACAACGAAGTTCCAAGTTTCAAGTGCATTAATACATACCTGCCAACGAAATTCCAAGTTGTCTTTTAAGTTTATGATAAGCATTTAAGGAATGGCACGTTAATATTAAGTATTTAAAGGTTAAATTTATATGTTATTAAAAAAAAACACAATAAGATAAATTTTATTCTACTATACAGGAAAAGAACAATCAAAAAGATAAAGCCCGTGGTGATTACTTACTAGCGAAAAGGAAATTGATGAATAATCGATTCTTGCACTCCTAAAAATAACAAAAAAAAATGGGTGAAATATTTGAATAGGTGGTGGAACAATGTTGGATACTGTTATGGTATTGAGGCAGTTGTTAGTAAACGCCAACTTGAGAAGAATTTTTCTGTGGTGTACGGAAAGTTCAAGATGGAGGCTATTATAGCCCCCTTCATTAGTTAATGCTTATAATTGTCTAAGTAATTATAATAAAGCAATATATTTAGAATTTTTCTAATATATTAGAATTTTTTTAGCATGAGAATTTTTTAAAAAAAAAATCCCACCTCAATAAAGTTGTTCGCGTAACAAGAGAATTTTAAAAAATCCCACCTAAATAAATTCGTTCGTAACAAAAAAAAAACACCGCCTTAGTGAAGTTATTCGCGTAACAATAAGAATTTTAAAAAAAAATTTCGTCTCAATAAATTTGTTTGCGTAACAATGAGAATTTTTAAAAAAAATCCTACCTCAGTAAATTCGTTCACATAACAATTTGAAAAAAACGTTGTTATTCATAAAATATAGATGTGAGCTGAACATAGTAAAAAAAAATAATAAATTGATCAAATCTTAAATATTTAATATTTTGACTTCAAATCTAAACAAATTTTTATTTCCACCAATAAAATTCAAATGACCCAATAGGTCATTTCAAGAATGAAATGACCCAATGACCGGTCATTGGTCATTTGAGTCATTTGGGTCATTTCAGGTCATTTGCCATCACTGGTAAATGTATATTTTTCCAAATAATTTCTATATGTAAATTGCAAATAAGCTACCTCCTAAAATAAGCTACTCCAGTTTTGATCCAAAAACGTAAAAATGCCTTTGACCCAAAACTAAGCTACCCTTTTTGTTGTACCAAAAATAATTAACAAAATTTTTAGTTCTAAAAATAAGCTACCCCCACGATTGATAAAAGTTACAACATAGTAAAATCCAAATTTTACTAAGCAAATGGATTACAGTTGCTTAAATAAACTTGTTCAGCAGATCAAAATACGCATACTTCCATTGTAAAAATTGAAGAGCTTTTAATTATTCAACTTTAATTTATGTTCAATAGTTTTTTTAAAAAAAAAACTATTGAATTTAAAAATTAAAAGTCAAATAATACAAAGTTTTCTGATTTTTATAAAATTTTTAGAGTATGTGTATTTTGATCGCTGAACAAGTTTACTTAAGTGAGTTTAATTGATTTGCTTAGTAAAATTTGAACTTTACTATATAGCGATTGACCAAAAATCATTTTATAAGTTACCCACAATTTTTTTGTATATTTATTTATTGTTTATAACATATTTATTTATTGCCTACAGCATATATCTATTGTCTACAGCATATTTATTTATTTTTATTGTTATAAATTTTATTTTTTAGAGTTTTGTATTTGAAAATAAGCTACCCCTTTGTTGTGCCTTAAATTACTTAAAATAGTAAATAATCCAACAATAAGCTATCCTAGATTTTTTTTGTTAAAATTCAACAAAAAAAGATAGCTTATTCTTGGCAATATACGATATTATGCTACCTTCCTAAATGCATATAGCCAATCATATTTTAGTATTTAAAATAGGTTATACAGTTTTAGTAAAAGTTATACAAACTTGATGATCTAATATTTAAAGCTGCAATTTAATTAGTTTTTTCTAAATGCAATACCTTTCTAAATGCTTGTCTGTACACATTGTATTTATAGAGGTTTGACTGTAATAATAATTCTATATTATATAATTTATTAAAATGCTAATAAAAATTGCATACTTTATCTTTAATTATAAAAATAATTATATGTCACTTTAGTTATATCAACATTTTTGAGTTATAAGTAAAAAAAATTCAAAATATTAATACAATGAGTTACTAATATTTTATATTAAATTTTTAAAAAATATTGGTATAAAAAGATTTTACTATGATGCTGTTATATTCAAATATCAGTATAACCAGGGTAATGTATATTAATAATTGCATTAATATTTGTATTGATCTTTTTATTAATATTTATAAAAATAATTTTTTATTGTTTATGTTTAATTTTTTATTATATTTGAATCAATTTTTATTGCCTTGAATTACATATTTTCTTCTTTAATACTTTATTAATTCACAAAAATATGAATAGCTTCATAACTTATGAATTTTTGTTATAGTAAATATTTAAATATACTAAAAAATTCTAATATTCAGTATAACTCAAAATTCAAGCTACTATCTTTAATAGTTAAGGTTCTTTGTATTGGTATAACAGAAGAGCTGTGCATATCTAAACAAGATAGGAATAACTTGGAAATGCAAGTTTGTTATATTTAATAATTTATGCTACTCATTATGCTAAGTATAATAGTTATAAAAATCTGAAAAAAAGGTAAATCTATATTTTTTAAAAAAAATTGTGGTAATTATCTTTTTATTAGATTTGTATTAGATAAATACTATCTGATAGTGCCAAAAAACAAATACAAATATTTCTATATAGTGAATGCAAAATATTAAAATATTTGAATATATTTCTAAAAATTTAACTAGTACTTAATATTAGCCCTATAAAAAATGAACTCCGGAAAATATCGATTATATTTCCATAAATATGATTATAGCTCTTTAAAATTTCTATGTATATATAAAGAATAACAACTAGACAAATACTCAGTCCGTATTTTTTTCATAATATTACCTATTAATTGTTTATATAAAGATCTCTTTTACTTAAATATGGAAATAATACGGAATATACTTAAATATAAATTTTTTAATTTTTTTCTATAAACATTTGGAATGGAAATAAAATGGAAATAAAATGGAATATATAGTAATATAAAATTTGTAATGAAAAACTAATCAAAAAAGTGAAAATAATGGAAATAACTTGAAAATATTTGCCAGATAATTTAAGCATTTTTTCCTTTTTTTATAATAAATTATTTTAAACTAACGAAATTTGACTTGATTTTCTTTATTAATAATATATATTTCATTGTTAGACATTTTCAAAAATCCAATATTTCTATCAATAGCATTAACATTAATCACCCCGAATGAACCAAGATCACAGAATTTTAATAAACCATGTTTAGAAAGATGGAGATTGCGAACCCACTGCACTTATGCTAAAATTGACTATTGATTATCATATTCGTGTGAAAAAAAGTAACACACTTCACTAAAGAATTCTTGCATTTCCAAGATAACTAGTGCATTTTTATAATGAGCATTACGATCGACTAAAAGCTTGGCCTAATATATTAATTGATAAATGCAAGATTAAAAAATATTATTTCTAAAGATTTTTTATTTTATATAGTAGCACTTATAGAATATTAATAAAATACATACAGCAATACAAAAATTTATGCATGCCACGTCACCTTTACGATTCAATAGTTTTGAATTTATTATTAGACCCTGCTTTGTTCAAAGTTTTCCAAATTTCTGAACAGAATTTGTAATCGACTTAAAAAATATATATGTGAGAAAAATTAAACTTTTTATAATAAAATAGATCAGACAAACAATATACTTTTAACTGGTTTATAGGTCTATCTAATGCCATTGCATAATAAGCCCTAAGATGCTGTATTTTGGTCTTATTCATATTATAGCTAGAAGATAATGAAAACAATCTCTCTTCAATGCCCTCAATAACCAAAACACGACTTTCAGAATGATTTGGTATGTCTTCTAAATCTTTAATAAAAAGCTTCTTATTTATTTCAGCTTTATATTGAAGAAGTGAAAATTGATTCCATAATGTAATCTGATTTCGAAGGTTTGTATAAGGATGTTGTTGGGAACAGACTAGTGGCAATAACATTCCACACAACCTTTCCATTGGATATTGCCACGTTGACCATGCATGCCCAGTATTGCAAATTGAAGTAGCAATATGTAATAAATAATGGTAAGAAATAAGTGCAGCCAGAAGGCTTCTGGAATCATTCTAGAAATACTCTCTATAAATCATAAAATATTTATTAATAATATATTAAAGATGGCAAATATATTAATTAAATAAAGTTACGTACTTCTCATAGTGTACAGCAAACTCACAAAATAACTTTTCAATTTCCATTAACTCCGTTATGCTAATTCTATGCTTAAGACAAAGCTTTACAGCGCATACAAATTTCGCCCACCCGTTTAAATATCTAATATAAAAAAATAATTACAGTAAATAATTTTAAATTATAGTATTTATTATTTATAAATATACTGTTCTGGAAGATTGCTATGTAAGAGCGGAATTGAATATAATGTTATCCAGTTTAGCCAATGCTCTGCTTTAAATGCTGCGGAGTGTCACTGGATATTAATAGGTGGATGGCCAAAACTTAATGGCATATTTTTTCAGTTTCTTTCCATTGTATTTCCAATTTCTGACCAAACCTTATTAGAAATAACATATTCAGGATTTGAAATTTGATTATCTTTAAAAAAAGAACCAATCCAATGCCAAAGCATTGCCAGAGCGATGTTTTCAAATAATCCATGCATAATATCAACTGGGAAAGAATCTGAAAATTTAATCGACTTAAGTTCAAACAAGATACTTCGACCATTAATACCTGGAAAATAGTTAAACTCATTATTTCTAATATTTATAAAATACACAAAATTAACAACAACTTGCCTTTTTTCTGAATTTCACGTTTACATGATGAACTATTTAAATGCTCTATAGCAGTAATATCTAACGAATAATTATCATGTGTTCGTAGTGGAAGTTTTTAAGGATCATATTGGCAGCCTAGCATATTCTTTGGAGGCTTGAGTGAAAAGTATATATGCCAGTTTTCTTTACAGCATACTTCACGAATAAAACAAAATCGACAAGCTTTATAAAAATTATGTCCAGTTGTACACATGACTTTAGCAAGTGCTGGAATATCACCAGACCAACTTAAAACATGTGCGTGAAGAATAAAGGTTTCTTCTATTACATAATCGAAACATTGAATACCTTCTGTAAAAAAAAAAAACTTTAATAATATATTATAATTACCATTAATAAAAATTTGCCTTACAAAATATAGGTACTAAACATACCTTGTAAGCTTATCAACTAGTGGTCGCAAAAAAGAGTTAAAATTTCTTGGCGCTTTTGGTTCTGGGATAAGCGCAGAAATCATCAAGTTTTCATGTTGAACACATATATTAGGTGGTAGATTTGCATTCATAAGAAGAATGATCCAGCAATTATCTCGTTTTTGACGAAAGTTTTGATATCCGTCAGTAGACGCTGTTAGAGCAATATCTTGACAGTCGAAAAAAAACCAAAAGAAACTAAGGATTCATATTGATGACCATCAAAAATATCACCTATTTGGTTACCAGCTAAATATTCTTGTGTTGAAGTATAATTATGTCGGTAATGAAGGGCTTCAGCTTGCGCTTTATCTTTATACTGTCTTTGAAGTGAACTTATAATTGACCAGTAGATGGCACTTTTCCTAGATATTCTAGATGCTTTGCTAAACTTATAACGAGGCTCATTACATTCTGGGCAGTGATTTTTATCAGTAAGCTTACCAGTAAATGCTACACATAAATTAATACAACAATCTACAAGTTTTGGCTTAAAAGGTACAAGGTTTCCAAGAAGCTTTTGAAGTCTATAAAGAGTAACTCCAGAAATCTCCAAAGTTTTAAGGATTTCATCAAATGCTACCTCCGAAATATTATGCTTATTTTTAATTCGAAAAAGCTGTAAGCCTTTAAATAAATTCTCTAAATAATTTTAATACAGGTAAGTATTGTAATAGTATTGAAGTTAAATTGTATGTTTTAATAATAATAGGCTTACCAAAATTTATATGTTCATTATCGAATTCCTCATTGCTATCCACATTATATTCCTCATTATATACATTATTACATTCCTCATCGTTTTCCTCATTACACTCTTCTTCATATTCTTCATTATAATTTTCACTATCTTTCTCATAATACTCTTCGATAGTGTTGTACACGGATATTGTCCCGCTGATTTTTCAGGGACGCGGACAGTCCGGGACGGGACGTCCGGGACATGTCCGCAATAATGTCCCAACATGATACATGTCCGCCGGGTAAAACCAATCAAATTGCGGAATTATACGAATTTTATTGGTAGATGATCACGTGTTGAGTCGCAAAATGTCCGGGACAAAAAAAATTCTGGGCGGACATGTCCCGGACGTCCCGTCCCGGACTGTTCGCTATCTGTGTCTGTGTCCCATGACAACACTGCTCTTCGATATCTTCTTCAGTATATCTCTCATCATATTCACTTTCACTCTCTAATGATTCATTATATTCACCATTTTCACTAAATATCTCTTCTATAGTATTTTCATAGCTTTCTAAGTTATTCGACTCCATATTTATGCAATTTTGATCTTTTATACCTTGACTATTATATAATAATGACATTATCGGAATATCAGATAATGATGCTGATAAAGTTGCTAAAGAAATAGATGTGACAAGATGTCGTTGTTGAACAGGCATATCTGTTGAACTAGGCCAAATGTTCCTTTGTTTTGATAAATGTCTTGCTCGAGTTGACCTGCTAACTAATTTGTCTTGATTATTTGACTCTTGTAGGCACCAAATACATGTACAAAGAACTTTATTATCTATTTGTATTGTCCGGGTTAATTAGTGTTTTGATATTAAATAGCCCTAACCCAAATGGTTAGCATAAACAGTTAACAAGTAGATGGAAATTGAAAACACAATCAAGGATAAGTATGTTAATTTCTATTTGATCTATTATTACAAAAAAGGCACTAACTTTACTTTGCTTATTAATACAAATTTTGATTCTGTTATTGTATTACTAATTAACTTCGTTTTACTCTTAAATTTATTACATACTTTTCATGCAATATTATTCTTATACTTTCTTATACTATCATGTACTACTGACTTTTGCGTCATTAATTAATTATTTGAATGCACGTTTTGATTCTAATCGTCACGTGGTCACGTGTACACAACACATACCTGTTCACTTCTCTTATTCTCCAAGTCAAGTATACAATTTTTTTTACTTTTTCTTTTTTTTTTTTATACTTCTTTACCATGACAGTATTAGAAATAACTTTGCCGCAATAAAAAAATAGGAAAAAAATTAATTTTTCATATTTTAAAAATAAGTATTTAAATAATTACTTTGTGATCACAAAAAATATCAATAATACTTACAACTGATATATAAATAATTTAAAATAAATAAGACTTGCCCTTTATTTTTTTCTATTTAATTGCCTTTGCAATTATAAAAAAAAATAAAATAAATAAAGTTACTATTTATAATCAGATTCTGTTATGAAAATGCCACAAAACAACTTTTCAATTAATATTCATACCATTAATGCTGAGCAACGTCATCAGTTCTATTTGACGTAGACCCAACTCTATTTAATGCACTAAATAATGAGCAGTGCTGTCAATTATATTCTGTATCAATTGCTATTGAACCTTCCCTTACAGAATCACTTATGGATGCGAGTAGTGCCGTGCGTGGTATAACTAATAAACTGGTATTTTTTTTGTTATCTTTTTTCTTTTGCGAATATTTATTTTACATTAAATAACGTATAATTTTTAGTTTCCAAAAGGGTCTGCAATGAATCCAATTAAACTTAGTGAATATAAAAATTATAAGGAAGCCCAAAAAAAATTTAAAAAGGATGTGCAGTGGCATGAGTTCTTAAAACTTGACAAAAAACAATATTTGAATTTTAGAGTAAGTTTTTTACAGTTACTATCATTATCGTTATTTGTATTTGATTAATTTTATGTTATTATAGAATGATTTGCGAAATCGTGCAGCTTTTCGGTTCTTACGTAGTATGTCATTATTCCGCCAGCCAAAAGGGAAGGCAGAAGAAGTAATAAAAGAAGTAAGATTAAAATTTTTGTAAAGGTAAAAAAAAAAACCAGTATTCAATTATCTATTTTAGTTTAATAGGGCGAATTCAATATTTCCAGTCTCTGAAGCTGACTTCATTCTTCGTGATTGGCTTACTTCATATTGCAATAGTATGGGTATGTAATTTTTTATAGTTCTATATAAGTATTGGTTACATTTTGATCTTTATTTATAATAGTTAATCAAAAAAAAAAAAGACCATTGAAGCAAAAGCAAGAGGATACAATCTACCACCAAAAAAAAAGAATGTCCAACCTCCAATTAAAGGCATAATGCAAATTATGTAGACATTGAAAGTTCTCTCGATCAAAGTGATACAGATGAAATGGTTAATAATGCGCAAGATTCTGAAAGTACTAATAACATTAATAGTAATAATGACATTGACTTAATGTTATTGTTTGATTTAGCAAAAAAAATATATTAATTAATGATCTTTGGTTAAGACAATGCAGATGAGAGTGTACATGAACTTGATACTTTACCTACTGCAGTTAGTACATCTTCACATGCTAATGTTGAAAATATCTCCAGTCAAAAAAACACAACTCTCGTAAAAAATATGTCGAAAAAAAGAAATTCAGCCCCCATGTGAACACGTAATACAAACACTAAAGTTATCGATAATCAAGATGTTGGAAACTTCGAAAATGATGGAATTATTTACAGTCATGAAAACACTCCAACTCTTGTGAAAAATATGTCTAAAAAAAGGAATTCTGCCCCCATGCGAACACGTAATACAAACACTAAAGTTATTGATAATCAAGATGTTGAAAACTTCGAAAATGATAGCAGTCAAGAAAACACATCAATTCTCATGAAAAATATATCTAAAAAAAGAAATTCGGTCCCCATGCAATCACGTAACACTAATACTAAGGTTATCGATCAAGATGTTGAAAATCTCGAAACTGATAGTAAGTTATAAAGCTTTAGATCTGCAATTGATGCTACTGAAAAAAGTATTTAATCTATATATTATTAAAAAATTAAAAAATATAGAACAAAATACTGTAATTCCAGAGGATAACGCGTCGACATCACTAAGAAATAATCTTCGTTCTTCTGTTCAAAAATTTAATAATACCGAAAGTGTATCAGAAATATTTGAAGACAGTGCACAAGATTCTGGTACTTAATAAGGATTATTAGAACTATATTTTTTGTAAAATAACTCACAGAGGTGTTGCTTCGAATGTATTTATTTTATTTTTTCTTTATATAGGTATAAAGAGGAAAAGAGAACAAAAGCTAAAAAAAACTTCCTCGCATAGAGCAAGGGCCAGTAAAAAAACTAAGAATTAAAAAAGAAGTATTGGGTACTACGTATGCATATATAAGAATGCAAGTAAAAGTCCTAGATATAATTTGTATACCACTTTTATTACTATAAGAATTCAGTAAATATTCCAGCTTTTTTTATGCAAGTTCAGTAATGATTCCGTATTTATTCTATGCATATTATTTTTATTACCATGACGCTTTCAGATTTATTCCATGATTATTATAAAAAAGTTCTGGCTTTTTTTATATAGTTTATAAAATTTCAGTAGAGCCTCCACATTTGTTTCATATTATCTCCTTTTATTATCATATTTATGTATAGAATAATAAAATTTTCTATAAATTCACCTTTTATTGTCATATAAATTTGAGTAAATTCTCCAACTAATTTCCGTAATTAGTATAATTTTTATTGTATTATCGCATATATTCAGTAAAGTTTTTGTATAATTTCCATTATTTTATTAAAATTACTCCATGAATATTCTGCAAATATGCGACATTTATGGAAGAAATACAGATACATTACTTAGTAATTCAAATAGAAAAAATATGGAATCTATACACGGAAAAATTACGGAAAAGTTATAATTGATTTTTTTATAGGGTAGGCAAGTATAAATTAATTTATTTTTATTTGCTTTTTATTTATTTATATATATTTTTTAATTATTTAATTATTTTACTTTATTATTCTTATTCTTTTTATTTAGCAGTCATGCCACAACTTTAGTAAGCTAACAATTATTTTACAGAGTGAAGCAATTAAGCTATTAATATTAAAGTGTGACCCATTTGGTTGTCTAAAGATATCTAAAAGGAGCTGCTATAGCAAACATTTTTCTCACCATAACTCTTTATCTCAATAGAATTTGGAGTATTTGAATTATTAACTGAAGTTGATGCCTGTTATGACTATCTACATTTTCAAATCTTCTTCTTCTAGCTTATTGAGTAGAAGGATTTTACTAGAATAAAACAAAGCAATATAGAAAATAAAAGGAAATAAAGAAAAGAAAAAAATCTATACTATCTAAATGCATAACCAAAGTATATAAAAATATTAAGAAAAAGAAAAAAAATAGTAAAAAGCAAATAGAATACAATAATATTATATAAAAATAAAAGAAAAAAAAAGAAAAATAAGCAACACCTAAAAGAACATTCTATAAGAAAATTTATTTTGGAATTTTTCAAAAATATCTCATATGTCATTTTTTGTTTTTACTTGTGACCAGATTCTGATTTAGTAAAAGTATTCCTAAATTAGAAAGAGTAAACACTGCTAATTTTTTGTAGGGATAAACTGAAATATCTACTTAGTTAAAATTTTAAAAAGTCCAAAAAGATGATAGAAAAAGTACCAAACTAAAAGGAGTTTGTAAGAGTTATACTGCATAGAATAACATATTTAACCAAGCCTCTACTTCTATTTTCATATCTATAGAACTTAACAAAGCTCCAGAATCTCTTTACTACTTTTTGGCTCAATAGTACCAAAGCCTGCCAAGGTGCCTTGCTTAAAAGTCTGTTGGTCTTTTTCTATTTTAGATGCAGAACATTAAGTGAATCAACTTTGTATCTGATAGCAGCTTGGTGAAGTTTTGTTGTAAATAAACCTGTTAACTATAGAGTTTTAATAGTTCAGTTTTTTTGAAAAATTTGGTACAAGAGATTATTAAAAAGAGTTGTTGTATATAATAACTTTATTATTATTATTATTATTATTATTTTTATTATTATGAACGAATATAATTAATACCAGGGGCTATTAATATCCTACCTTAAATTAACTAATTAAATTTCGAAACATACCTATATAAATTATAAGGTAATATAATTGTAATATATAGTATATACTAAATATAAGAATCTACTAAAATATTTTTCTAAAAAACCCTCTAATCTAAACGGACAACGTTAGTAGCACTCACCCTAACCCTAAGGTCTTAAAAACAATATAATTAGCACTCGGCCATTACTAGCAGTCACTCTAACTCCCAAAAGATTTTAGAAGCATTAAACGTAGGAATTTCATACAACTTTGTAAATAAACTGCTATTATCATTTTCAAAGTTTACTTACCATCTTCATTTCAACATACACACTTTCAATAAATCGTCACCAAATGTTTCAGAGCTATATAAAAAAAAGGTATCAAGCCCAAAAAAAAGTACTATGTAGAACTAAAATCTCAACAAGAGCTCTAATCAGACGTTTTAAAAGTACGTAACGAAAAATGTGTAAAACCTTAAAAATAAATTTGATAAATTAATAAAAGAAGAATTTCAAAAAGGTTACTATAAATTTTTTCAAAAGCCCATATGTACGCATTCTTACATGGTTATCGACCAATGTTTTCCCTGCTTTTACGTTCGTTAATAGAGTTTCAAAGGAATGTAAAGAAAAAAATCTCGTAAGCCTAAAAAAAGAACGTATTAAAAATAACTTCGTGTTCTATTATCTTTTTATGTTTTCCCACACTTACCTTTCTATTTACTTGTTTGTTATACAAAAAAAGAGAACAAAAGTAAAACACGTTCAATCATGTTATGATAGAACCCCGGACATGTAGTACAGAGGTCATACGTTACACATTTCAGCAAAACCCCCGAAATTTGAAAAGCAAAAAATCAGTTTTTGGCAATTATCTTAGCATCCAGTGGTCCAATTTGAATGAACTTTTTTTTAAAATGAAGCTCTCAGTGAGGCGCATCTATTAAAAAAAGTTCATTCAATTCTGATTACTGGATCAAAAGTTATTTAAATAAATAGATTTTGTCATTTTTAGCAAATTAGATCAAAATTGGCCAAAATCCAGTTATGACCTATATGAGAGATGTCCGGGGTCCTGTTATGATTGAACTTCATATTTATCTGTCAAAAATAAACTCTGTAATTATTAGTATAACATAACCGATAGTATATAAGGTGGATATTAATAACCCCTAGTATTAGTGTAATATAACTGATAGTGTATAAGGTGGATATTGATAACTCCTAGTATAAATAATATTTATTCTGTTATTATTATTATTATTATTATTATTATTATTATTTTTATTATTATTATAGCAGCTTATCATATTATTGTAGATACTTTTTAAAAATTTATACAAAGCAAATATATCCTTTAAATAAAAAAAAGTTTAAAAAATTTATGCTGCAGCTTTTAAAATAATTAAGTTTAAGTAAAAATTTAAATTTTTATGTTTAAACTATTTTTATTATTGTACAAAATTAATTAAAATATAAGATTTTCTTAAAATCATCCTGGATGATTTTGTTAAAAATCATCTATATTATACATATATAGTAATCATATTACACAGATTGATATATATATATAAATAATTCTGTTTTTTAGGTTTAGTTTATATTGTTTTCTTCTTTTTGCTAAACAAATATTTCTCTTTTTACAGTGCTGTTGTTATTTGGTGTCATTATTGGTGTCGTAGCTAGTGTTGTTGCTGGGGCTGTAATTGTAATTTAATTATTTAGTTTGTTTTTTCTGGAACAACATCATTATTTACTATTTCTTCAGTTTTTCTAATGAATTTGCAAGTACTGCCCGCTTCTTTGCTTAATGGAGCTTTTGATTATTTTGGTGTTTTTGTTTCTCCAGTGCTATTATTTATCAGAATTTATTTTTGCTAATGCATCATAGTTACTTTTATTTTTCTGGTATCATTGCTTCACCATTTGTCATTTTTAGTCTTATATTGGCTATTTTTATAAGATGCAGTTTTTCTTAGTTAAGAGAAGTAAGATGAGTACAAAACATGAATTTTCAGTTGAGTGAGTGTATTTTTCACATCACTCATTGCAGAAAAGCTGGTCCTATCGTCTCTCCCATTTTCGCCTGTTTGTAGTGACTTGGCAACAAAGGTTAGAAGGTTAGATAACTTGCAATTGTTAGTAGTAAGTAATATCAGGCTTTTGATCTTGTTTTTGTGGTCTTTTTAGTTGCAGTAGCAGTACAAGTAAAATATGTTGATATGGTGTGAGCAATTATTTCAATATTGGGACATTTGTGAGACTACAAAGATTCAGATTTGCGAGTTGGGTTGGTTACTCTAAGTATCTTTCAGATTTGTTTACTTCTTTCTTTTTATAATACTACTTCTATCTTAAACCATGACTAACTTGATATGTTGAATGGTCAGAAACTTAAATAAGATAATCTATTGTTTAAGTCAAAGCTACAATTCTACTACTATATAATTGATCTAAACTGGAAGGCAAATATTGAAGTCATGTATATACAATTATAATGAACACAAATCTACCATCGCTTAGTTTTTCGATCTGAAATCTGTCTGTCTAAATTGATCCTTAAATCTAGAAAAATTCAAATATTCAGATTAGAGACTTTTATTCAGATTGGTCAAGAAACTTAAATAACAAACCTAAAAGTGCACACAAAAGCTAACTTTATATTTAATTTAATGCAGATTCAATTTAATAGAATCCAGCAGCTTGTCAAAAATAGGATCAAAACACTACCTTTAGTGTGCTAAGAAAATGTAAAATTCGATTTGAATATAGTGTTATAGAATATTCTAAAGAAATTTTGTATAGGGTCAATTTATACTTTTTTTAGTGCAGTTTATTTATATAGTACAAAACTTCTGTGTGAGTAGCCCAAATATAATTTTTTTTATATATTCTTTCTAATTTGTTGTTACAAGTGACTATAGCTTCAATATAGTACTTGCAACACAGCACACAGCGACAGAGATCTTGTAAGGGTCAGAAAAGATATGAAGTAGTGTGGAAGTGGAATATTACTTCACTAGAGCAGTTTAGTTTATATTTATCAATTAACAAGAGTATATTTATTTGACAAAGATATATTTTATTTATTTAAATAATAATATTCAAGAGATATAACTATTTTATGTATTAGAGGGAAGAAAAGGGGAATCTAAGTATAAGCTAAAAAGCTACTGTGTAGAAGGGAAGAAAGCTAGGGTTTATATATCTTTCAAGCGAGTAATAAAATAATATAATAATATAAAGATAATAATTATAAACTGTAAAACTGTAAAACTGTAAAACTACAAAACTGCAAAACTGTAAAACTGTAAAACTGTAAAACTCTGCTTTGCTCTGTATCTAACAAGAAACCTATTCTATAACATTTCCGTTCCCTTTAAGAATAAACTACGTGAGTTCCTAGATCTAATAACTTTTCAAACTTATCAGTCGTTAACCAAGTTAAATTGTTTAGAGAAATATATTGTATGCGATAGAGCAGGGAGAGGTCTCAGTGTTGGAAAAGTTGATATGTCCGTTTTGCTCCTTTCCATAAATTATAGGCACTTCTTTTTCCAAAAGAGACTTTAAAAAGGTTCTTCATTTCCTTAAAGGCTTTGGAATTATTTTGAAATTTCTTTAAAAGTTGCCCTAAGTAATAACAAGTTTCGAGTGTTCGACTTGTTTTTTTCTCTGGCTTCTACGAATTTCTTGACTAAATTGGTTGCTAATTTCATTAGCTTGGTCTTTTCATAGAAAGTTAAAAGAGGTTCTGCTCGAAAAGGAGTACTTGGTCAGTACTTGGTCTTTCTTCATTTAAGTCTTGTATCATTGCGGCAACTTTTTCTTCTGGTTTTGGGTCTGGGTTAGCATTGTTAGTTTCTGGTTCAAGTGTGAAAGTTTCTTCATCGTCAACTATTTCTGGTTTATTATCTTCAGAATAATTCTAGGTTTGTTCTATACTTTCTGTGGGAAACTGTAAAGAAAGTAAAATTTTATTTCCATTGGTTACCGTAACCAAATTTTCTGTAATAACAAGACCATTATGTTGTGCTAAGGGGTCTTTATTCCATTGTCTCATTAGTTCTATGAGTGCAGTTAAGGTTTGGGGTTGAAGTGTAGGTGTTTCCATTAGAAAAGTAAAGTTTTGTTTCAAAAAGGAAAGAGGAGAAATATTTTTAGAAATTGCAATATAGGAATAAAGGTGGCTAATCTAAAAAAAATGGTTGTACAGGTTAAACTAAAAGTAAATAAAAAATAAACTATATAATCATTTCGCAACATCTATCATGTGATTAGAGATTTGGAACATTGATCACATGACCAAAATCTTTTTGTAGATCAAAAATGCCGTCAAGTCGATTTGCGAGTTCTGGTGATGTTTTCGTACTAAGATAAGCTTAGTAGAAAAGATGTGGAATCTTCTAATGTGTATACAGTTAAAATTCCAGCTCAAAAGGAGCAATATTGATCGACTTTTCTTAGTAGCAACCATTCTACGAATTCAAAAATCTGATTCTTGTGTTCTCAAATGGTTTAACAAAATTTCTATTTTTAAGTTACAAGTGAATTCAAAAAAATTGTTCATTATACATAATAACTAAGGGGTGGATCAAGGGGTAGTACTGTGTTTCCATCCGTTTTAAGAATTTTTTCCTAGAAATTCTAAATGACAATCATAGGTTGCTAATTCTGTTTCTCGTAGTATTTAACAAGATCACTATTGTAATCCTGCTTTAATGTTTTTCTATCTATTGTATACAGTTTATAGGCGCCATTATTTAATTTTTCCTTAATAATAAATGGTCCTATTCTTTTCTCTTCAAATTTTGCAGAGCGAGAAGCTTCTATGTTCTTTCTTTGTACCCATACTTTGTCTCCAATTTCAAATTCTTCTTTTTGTATTCTGGAGTCAAATCTAACATTCTGTTTCTTTTGGGATTTAATTGTATTTTCTCTGGCAGTATTATGTTGGTATGGTAATTCTTCTATTAATTCAAAGGCTCTTTGTAATATACTGTTTTTTAATGATATTTCTTCATCTGAGTCAACTGGGTCTATAGGGATAACAGTTTCAATGGTAGGATAGCTTGTCTACCATATACCAAGTGAAAAGGGGTGTATCCAGTGGTTGCATATCTTTTGGTTCTGTATGCAAATAGGACAGCAGATTTATTCATGTCCCAATCTTCAATATTTTCTGTAACTTTTGCAAGAGAATTGCAAAGAGTTCTATTTAATCTTTCAACTATTCCATTGGTTTGGGGTAATAAGGTGAGGAGAATATGTGTTTTATTAAAAACTTTTCACACAATATTCTAACAACTTCACTAGTGAAATTCTTTCCATTATCAGAAAAAATAATTTTGGGAACTCCATGTCTACAAACAATTTCTTCAAAGATGAATTTTGCAAGAGTCTCTGCACCTGCATCTGATACAGCTTTTGCTTCAGGCCAGTGAGTTAGTGGCAACAATATTATACTGATTGTTGCGAGCAGTAATAGGTAGGGGTCCTACTAAATCTATGCCTATTCACTCAAAGGCTCTTCCAACTTAAATGGAGTGAAGAGGTTCTTTTCTTTTACTTTTGCCTCGTTTTTGGCAAACTTTACATGAGTGAACATAATTTTGAACATCTTTGTACATTTGGTCCCAATAATATCATTCAGATATTTTATAATACATAGCATCAGTTCCTAAATGTCCAGCGGTAGGATGACTATGCATCATATACAGGATAGGCTCAACTTCATCCATTTAATTACTCTAATAGGTTTGTCTAGGTCTTTTTGATTCTTTTATACAATAATTTGTCCTTTATTTTATAATATCTGGATTGATTTATAATTGTTCATTTTTCATTGTCCATTAGGTTAGAGGGGAGTATGTCTGTTTCTAGGTATTCTATTAAATTTTGGTATTAGTCTAAGTTCATGTAACATCAGTAATAGAGGAGTGTATATGGGTCAGTAATCGTGAGAGGGCATCAACATTAGAATGGATTCTTCCAGGTTTATATACAATAGTAAAATGATAGGGTTGGAGTTTCATCATCCAGCAGTCTAGATGTCCTTTTAGTTGGGAGGACTTTACCATTTGAGAGCAGAGTGGTCCATAACTAGGGTAAAATGACTTGTACCAAAGTATTTGTGAAAATGTTCAATGGCCTATACTAAGGCAGTACATTCTAATTCAGTTGTTTCATAGTTCATTTCTTCCTTTTCAGGCTTTTGCTTGCATAGGCGATAGGGTGTTCCTTTTTATCCTCTGATATCTGGCTAAGAGTGGCTTCAAATCCCGTATAAGAAGCATCAGTGGCTAAGATTTATAATCAGAATAAATAAGGATAGGGGCAGTAGTCAACTGATGTTTTAGTTTATCAAAAGCTTTTTGATATTGGTCATTCCATTCATAAGTATTGTCCTTATGTAGCAATTAATTAAGAGAATAAGCAATGAAGGAGAAATGTTTTATGAACCGTCAGTAGTATCCAGCAAGGCCTAAGAATAAGCATAACTGGGTAACACTTTTTGGGAGTTAGATTTTCTGAACAGCAATTATTTTATCTGGGTCTGGGGAGATTCCTTTTTCTTCTATTATATGTCCTAGAAAAGGTAGATATTTCATCCAAAAATTACATTTTTCAATGTTTAACTTCAATCCAGCTTCATGTATCCTGATAAATACTTCTCTTGGATGCTTAATATGGTCATCAAATGTTCATGAAAAGACATTGGTATCATTAAGGTATACTACTATATATCTGTAGGCTATGCCTTGATAAACTTTATTCATAAGGCATTGAACGGTAGCAGAGGTATTACACAATCCAAAAGGCATGATATTGAATTCATAGGTTCCGTATTTGGTAATAAAAGCAGTTTTCTCTCTATCTTCTGGGTGTACTTTTACTTGCCAGTATCCACTCATAAGGTCAAAAGTAGAAAAATAGGTAGCTCTAGCAAGTGAGCCAAGCATTTTATCTATTCAGAGCAGGGGGTATTGGTCCTTTTTAGTAATAGCATTGAGTTTTCTATAATCTACGCAGAATCTTTTTTTTCATTTTTCTTTGTTACTAATACAACAGGAAAGGCCCAAGGGCTGGAAGACTCTTTTATTAACTTGTTATTCAACATTTGTTGTACCTCTTTATTAATAAATGTTTGTTCAGTAAGAGGCACCATATAGGGGCGAGAGCTGACAGGAGGTACGTTGTCAGTAAAGATTCGATGGGTCACTAGGTTAGTTCTACCAACTGTTCTACCTAGTTGGGTCATATCCTTTGCAAAGAGATCAGCAAATTCAAGAAGCAGTTGTCGAAATTGGGCTCCTTGGTAAGTAGTTAAAGGTCCTACTTTTGGTTTTATTTCCTGAGTCACAGTATAAATTTCTCGAATAATTCTGGGTCTAGAATTGTCTGTATTTTTGAGTAGTTTTTGATCTTGCTCAGGATGACTCAAAAATTTTGAGTATCACTATTATTAAGATTGGTAGAGGAAGAGGATTCATTATACAAATCCCTTAGCCGATGATGGAAGGTTTCGAAATAGTTAATACGAGCTTGTAGTTCTCTTATAGTCTGGTTCAAAAGTTTTAGCTTGTTCCTGTAACAGAGCAATAATCTGGGCCTGTTGTTTTATTTGTTCCTGGAGAAAAGGAAACAGATCTATGGGGTCAATAGTGGTTGATGCAGTTTTTATGGGTGCAATAATAGGTGATTCTGGTGTTGGAGAAGTTGGAGGTAGCAGAGTTTCTGGATCTGGCTGGGAATGAAGAGCTTCATAGCATTCCTTACAATAGGAGTCAAATTGTTCTAACTCGGTATTCTTTTTGACCATTATGCATTTCTTACAAAGTCCAACAGTTCCTTGGAATTTTCTTTGTAAGTTTTCCATAGCTTCCCTTTGGTCAACGTCAGGGTGGCTTGTATCAAAAGATTCAGCCAGGATTCATTGCAGGATTTCTTCTTCGGTTTCATTTAATTGGACTTGGTAGGCTCTCATGATTGTATTGACTTCATCATATGTATAGTCCTGGTTTGATCAATCAGTAGCTTGGGGTTCAACTGCATGAGCGAGGTCTTCATCACTTTTCCAATCTGTATCTTGGCAAGGCAGTAAATTTAGCTTTGGTTAAGGTTATATGCATGTCCAGCATTCCTGGAAGATTCAGTATAATGGCACACTCGAGTCCATAAGTTATAGTTGGAATTCCATTCAACATCCTGGGCAGCTTTGTAAGCATACAAGCATTCAAGGTTGCAGAACCGAGTATCCTCTCAGATAGAATCTAATTTAATCATCTCGGATCTAATGCCTTGTTCTTTACAAAGCTTACATTTTGTTAGTGTTTCTCAGCTTTCACTATTGGTAAAGAATTCAATTCTTCGAGGGTCTTCTGGGTCCAAGGCTTGGTGGAAATCTATCCAACATCCCTTGAAAACCAAAGTTTCCTCCAAGGGCCTGATTTCTTCTGGTCTTTTAGGTACCTTGCATTTACAGCAATGGTTAATCCTGAAAGGAGAAAAATGGGTAGCCGATTGGTATTTACATCCTGGGGCTAGCAACCATATTGATATCGTTGGTTTTCAAGAATCTGGGTTATTTGGAGGCAGTTAGCACTGATGTGTCCATACTGTCTATATTGATAACATAGGTTATCAGGACAGTCCTTATACAGGTGTCCAGGTTGAGTGCATGTTTTGCAAACATTTCATTTGGGGGCTTGTTTAGGGCAATGTGCAGCCAAATGTCCATAGCGACGACTGTGATAACATTCATTATTGGGACAGTTTGCATAAAGATGGTTGTAAGAGTTCAACAGCCATATTTTTGTTTAGTGAATGAGGCAATGGGTCTGCATTTGTGAGTAATGGTTGTCCAATCTCTACTACATAGACTTCTTTTGGACTGAGATATTCTTGTTCAAACTTTTTCTTCTCATCAGTGATAGTAGGTTGGGCAGGCAAAGGTTGATCATGCTCATAGGTAGTAGGTACGTGAATTTTCTTTTTATTCTACCTAAGGGTATAAGCCTTATTTTTCTAACTGTAAGTAGCATCTACTTTTTGAAACCAGTCATTTCCTAAAAGTAATGAATAAGAAGTGGCATTTAATTACTTCAATGTCCAAGGGATTGGAGCTTCCTTCAATTTCAATAGATAAGTTTTTAATTATGCCTAGAGGTCGAACAGAAGGTCCAGTAGCTGAGACAATAAAGCTAGAAAAAGGTGCTTCTATTTTCAATCCAAGTTCTTTTACAACTTGGCTAGAAATCATGCTAACAGCAGCATCACTATCAATTACAGCATAGTAAGGCTTTCTATTGAGTTTAATATTGCACTTGACAGGAGTAGTATAGGTAGGTGTCTGGGTCTGAGAGGTTTTGAATTCTTCAATCAAATAATTAGAGAGAGCAATTCTAATAGTTTTATTAGCCAAGAAAGCTTCAAATTCTTCATAGGTATAATTATTGGCAGTTTCAAGAGTATAAATATTATGAGGATAGGGAGTGGATGATCGATTGTGAGATTTGGATTGATCAGAGGAGCAATAGCTTCAGTTATTATAGTATCTGTCACGGGACTGACTTCAGCTCCTGGATTGGTCATATCCAGAACAGTTATAATTTCTATCACGGGACTGGCTTCTATTTCTGGATCTGGATCTATTATAGGATCGGTTATTCCTAGAGAAGTAATTACTGCTTCTACCTCGGGACTGGTATCCTTGGTAGTCCTTCCTATTGTCCTAATATCGAGTATGACAATTTCAGATAAAATGTTCTTTTTGACCACAATAATAACATGTAGCATTTCCAGTATTGAGTTGGGGCCAGTTCTTACTCTGGTCAGTATAATATGCAGGAGTAATGGTAGGAGGAGCAGCTTGTTTTTCAGCAAGATTAATACTGAGTTTAGCAATTTGCTTGGTCATGCAGGCAATAGTCTGATTAATATTATCATTTGCATTTTAGTCTGAGGTCATCATTCGTCCTGTTTCTCATTTACGTGCTTCAGTAATAGCAGCAGCCAAGTTAGCAGGTTCAGCAGCTTGAACATTCATAGTATATTCAGGTCGTAATTCTTGAATAAAGAACTGGATCATAACTGCAGCTGAAAAGTTATTTAGAGGGTCTATATGTTCTTTTAATTGCTTAAACGACTAATGTAAGTGTCAATAGTGTCTGTGCCTTGTTTGATTTCAAAGAGTTGTTTTTGTCAGGCAGCCTTTTGTTTGGTAGAGCTAAATTTTTCTTTGAAGAGATGAGTAAAATTATAAACTCGATTACCATCAACAACATTACTATGTTGGTTGTAATGAAAATGTGTTGGAGCATTAGCAAGGCTGAAGAACTATTCCTGGACGTTGTCCTTCATATAAGCAGTAGCTAACTCCAGTTGGCGAGCAGGGCTCCAATGGTTAGCTTTGGCAGCTCATTCAAATTTCTCAACCCAGATAACAGGGTCCTGAGTTCTATCACCTCAATAAAAATCAATTTTAATAAGGAACTTTTCATTACTACATCCAAGAGCATTGGCAAGAGCAGTCATAGCTTGTGCAGCATCTTGTAAAGCTTCATCTCCCATGTTTAATTCTGGTTCTGGTTCTTCATTTTCTATTGTTCCTTCTGATTTAGGTTCTGAATGTACTTCTTCTTCTTCTAGTTCTTCCTGATTATTTATTTCTTCTCGTATTTCTGCTAGGTCATCAAAAATTTTGTCTAAATTTATTTCTTCTAAATTTTCTTCTACTAAATTTATTTCTTCTGAGTGAATTTCTGGTTCAACAATTCCTTGGTAGGATAGGCTCCAATTATTTGGGGCTAAACAATTTCTAGTTGAGGAGTAAAGGTTTGACATTGGCGTTGCAGAGGAGGAGTACATAAGGGAGTAATATCAGGTGAAAAATGGGTTTCAGGATAGACTTCAGTAATTACAGGTAGATGTAGAGTAGTTGTAGGTTGAGGTGTACGTTGAAAATAGGTATAAGGATTGATATTTTGTATAATTCGAGCAATTCGATTTGGAGAAAGAGTATGTTGGGTAGGAAGAGAATGATCTAGGAGAATTTCACTAAGAGGAGAAGTTGGAAATGGAAGTATAGAAGGAAAAGGTATTTGGGTAGTATTTTCGTCATAAGGTTCTAATATAGGGGAGTGAATAGAATGGGAGGGTCCTGCTTAGTTATCTAAATCTTCTGGTTGTAAGGTCAAGAGATAGATATAAGACTAAATTCAAGATCATCAGTAGTTTGAATTATAGGTGAAAGGTGATCAAGAGTATCGATAATACAGCCAAGTGGAGGAGTAGAAATAGTAAGGCCTTCAATATAGTGGTCAAAGATATTTGCTGGAAGATCTGCTGGTAAAGTAGAGGCAAGAGTATATTGAGTGAAGCGTCAGAGTAAATCAGTGATAACTTCTTTAGGTCCAAATAAGGACTATAGCATTGGCAGCTAAAAACAAGATCACAAGCAGCAGCTCTACAAGTATTATAGCTATTTGGATGAGTTAAAATGAAAAGGAGTCAATAGTATATTGTAATATCAGCTAGCAAAATAAGTATCCTGGTACTAATTCCAAAAACGTCAAAAATGTCGATGATAGATATAAGGTGGATAGCAAATAGTGCAAGATAAATCTGAGTAACTGAGTTGGAGAACACTAGTAGCAAGAGCAGATGGATGGTTAGCGTCGTGTGCTTTGAATTGTTGCTGATGAATTTGGTAGGCTCTATTTACACTAGTCATAAAGAGACCTAAAAGCTTGACAACTAGTTTTTTTTTAACTAAAAAGGTAAGGAAATAGATAAAGGTTTCAATATACTATCGGAGAGGTAAGAGGGGTTTCTTATCTGGTTCTAAAACTAACAAAATAAAAATTACTAAAACAAAAGAGGAGTGCTACAAAAGCAGAGGCTTCAAGTATGCCCTTCTGAACGAATCTTTTTCAATTCGACAGGAAAATACTGGTGCAACAAATGCAAGAGGCTTCAAGTATGCCCTTCTGAACGAATCTCTTTCAATTCAACAGAAAAACCAAAAACAATTACTTAATCAGAAAAGAGGAGAGGAAGAGAAGAGGTAGCCAAAAAAATATTCTTGTAGAGATGAGGAAAAAGAGGTCCTAATGTTCCAGCTGTTTTAATTGTTTCTGCCAGAAGGCACCAAAATTTACAAGCGACTATAGCCTTCAATATAGTACTTGCAACACAGCACATAGCGACAGGGATCTTGTAAGGATCAGAGAAGATATAAAGTGGTGTGGAAGTAGAATATTACTTTACTAGAGCAGTTCAGTTTATATTTATCAATTAACAATAGTGTATTTATTTGACAAAGGTATATTTTATTTATTTAGATAATAATATTCAAGAGATATAACTATTTTATGTATTAGAGAGAAGAGAAGGGGGATCTGAGTCTAAGCTAAAAAG
Source organism: Gigaspora rosea (assembly GCA_003550325.1). Classification (NCBI taxonomy): domain Eukaryota; kingdom Fungi; phylum Glomeromycota; class Glomeromycetes; order Diversisporales; family Gigasporaceae; genus Gigaspora; species Gigaspora rosea. The sequence continues at coordinate 136,567 of QKWP01000768.1, forward strand.
CTACTTGTAGAAAGGAAGAAAGCTAGGGTTTATATATCTTTCAAGGGAGTAATAAATAATATAATAATATAAAGATAATAATTATAAACTGTAAAACTATAAAACTGTAAAACTGCAAAACTGCAAAACTGCAAAACTGTAAAACTGTAAAACTGTAAAACTGTAAAACTATAAAACTGTAAACTCCACTTTGCTCTGTATCTAACAAGAAACCTATTGTATAACATTGTGTTTGCGTATGTTTATCATATTAAGTACATAATGATAATTTATATGTTATTTGTTGTGATCTAGTTCTGTATATTTTATTGAATAATCTTTAGAGTTAGGGTCATCTTATATTAGGGTTGGATTAGGTTTTAGGTAGTTATATATAAGCAAAATTGCTTTCTGGCATGTTTAATTAACCCACCCGAGGTAAGTTTAGACTGTCACCTTGTACTCATGTAACTTTTATATATAGATCAGCCAATTAGAATCATGAAATTTTGTTTATCCAAAGAAGTTAAATTTCAAAAAAACACAAAAATATAAAACCAATAGCCTAAACCCATTTTGGTGCATTAATTAAAAATATAGAGAAGGCAATTTTAGCTATATATATACTCTTTTCTAATAGTAAACTATTTTTACAATTTCAGTAATATTTATTAATAAAAATTTTGCATAGCTTACTCTTAAACTTGCTGTATTGGTCTAAAAATTTGCCGTACTAAATTTAGTACAGTATTAAAAAAATTATAGTATACAAAAACTTGTAATAAAAATTAAAAAAAAATACATTTTTAGATTGTTTTGGATCCAATTTTGATTTTGGCTTGATTAAAAAAAATAAATAATAATTTTTTTAAATAGCTTAAATAACCTGTTTTACAGTAACACACATCTAAAATGGTTAGTCTATTTATATATTTTATATAGTAAAACATAGTAAAAACATAGTAAAAAATTAGTAAACTTAAATTTCTTGTAACTTCTTATATACTGAACCAATTTTAATGAATTTACTATCATTAGAATTAGAAAAATTAGCTCTACAACCTGATTAAAAAATTAATAAAATTTTATTAATTAAATTTTTTTGTTATTTATAATTTAGTATTTTTTAGCTGCACTTTTAGAACCAATTTTTCTTTTAAAAATATTAATATAACATTTGATAAGTAAGTTGAATTTTAAATATACCAAAATAAAACATAAATATAGAATTATATATTAAATAAATTTAATTTGAAGTTATTAATACCAATTTTTTAAAATTTAACTTTTAGTACAGCAAACGGATACCCATTAAGCTAATTTTTGAATTACATAAATATAGTATAACCCACAATAGTGACATGACAAAATTAAACATTCTATATGCATATGCAAGATTGTGACTAAAGCAAGCAAGAATTTAAATATAGTATATATAGTTAAATAGAAGAATTGAAGTAACTATAATAAGATTGAGACTAATGTAAATGTGACTATTGCAAGGTTATACTGTAAACAAAAATTATTCAGCATAACAAATTATATATAATTCCAAAATTTTTTAAAATTTTATAAAAATTTAAGATATTTATTATTTCTAAATATAGAAATGCAAATTTAATTCAAAAATTACATTAATTACTAAACAGTAATTTATTACTATATATAGTAATTAACTAAAAATTTTTTTAAAATTATAAAATTTTAATGATATGTACAACTTGTTATACTAAATAATTTTATTTAAAAACATTTGCTAGTTTATTAGTAAAAAATTTGTTTATTTATTTTTATAACTGATAATTCTAGTTTATTATAAAAACTATATTAAAGTTTAAAAAACTAGTCAAATTTAAAAATCTAAATTTTACTTAAACTTAATTATTTTAAAACTGTAAATGATTATATAGTAATAACTATATAGAGAGATAACTGTATTTCTTAAAAATTTCAAAGAAGATGCTTAATTTTGGATTTTTTAATTAAAAAATCAAAATTAAGTATCTCCTCTAAAATTTAAAAAATATAAAATTAAACATACTACTATAATGTATTTTTATGTGCTTTCAAGTTTTATTAGAGCAAAATATTATAATAAATTAATAAAATTTTATGTATAATAGTATTTTTAGTATTTTTATTAATAAATTATAGAAAATATTATGATTCTCAAAATTTTACTACCTTTATGCTTTAAAAAAACTTGCTTAGCATATAAAATACATTATGCTAGGACCCAAGCTATACATAGATAGATGACAATTTGCTATTACTTATTTTTAACTATTTTTGTGCAGATCTTTTTGATATTTAGTAATATTAATACTTATTTTTGACTGTTTTTCTGTAGATCTTTTCTGTTTTTAGAAATATTAACAATTTTTAAAATTGTTAGTTGTTCATAGATTGCTCGGAGTCCTAGTATGCCAGCATATTTAATTTTATATTTCTTGAAAATTTTAGGAAAGTACTTAATTTTGGATTTGTAATCAAAAAATGCATTTTCTCTTAAACTTTTAAAAATTATAAAATTAAATATGTTATTTAATATATTTTTATTTGCTAAACAAGTTTTATTATAGCAAAATATTATAATCAATTAATAAAATTTTGTATATAAATAACATATATACAGGATAAAAGGACCCTGAAAATCTAGTATAGAGGTTATATATGATTTTTCAGCAAAAACCCCAGAAATTTGAGAAACAAAAAACAGTTTTTGCCAATTATTTTAGCATCCAATAGACCAATTTGAACAAATATTTTTTTAAAATGAAGCTCTTAGTAAGGCTCATCTAACAAAAAAAAGTTCATTCAATTCTAATTACTATATCAAAAGTTATTTAAACAAATATATTGTTATAGAATAGGTTTTAATTTTGGTAGAAATTAGTTAAGAAATTAGAACTAAATAAGGAAAATTTTGTAATAACTGTATTTAGTAATAGTGATATGTGAAATTGATGTGCAATGACACTCAATGACGCTTAGCAATGCTTAACAACACTTAGCGACGCTTAACAACGCTTAGCGACACTTAACGATGCTTAGTGACGCTTAATACTACTTAGTGACTCTTAACGCGCTTAGCGACACTTAGCTCAATAGATATATAAACCCACCTTATTTTCCTTAGTTTTAGACAGATCCAGACATTGTATTTTATCTTTACCTTTATATTTATCATCCTTCTCCCTTATTATTAATAAACTCTTGGGATTTCTAAGGAACAGACACCTTGGAATAGCCCTCTTGTTAAATTAATAAACTGTCCATTATCTCTTGTTGTTTTATATCGAACTGCCTTAGAGAAGTGTGTAGTTTCTTACAGACATAAAAGAAACTATACTTCCCTCTTGCACACCGCTTCACACCCAAAGTAAGGGATCTCAAGAGCCGTGTGATTGTTACTTTATTGGAATTAAAGAAGGCTTCCGGTACTGTAACAATATTTTGTCATTTTTAGCAACTTGGGCCAAAATTGGTCAAAATCCAGTTATGACCTATATGAGAGATGTCCGGGTCCTAGGTTAAGTACCAAGTTGCTATTGATACTAAAGCCTAATTATATGCTACAACTACATTTACTTATTTCCAATTATAATTGTTATTACTTTACTTCATAGCTATTAACAACTTGTTATATTAGCATCGATCATTATAGTATAACTTAACTTGTTACAATAATTCTTGCAAAATATGGGTAAATGATAAAAATAAAATATAACATGTATAAAATCTTTGTAATTTAGCAAAATATTCAATTATAACCTTTTTTAAATTAACTTCAATTTGCTAAATTTAAATTTGGACCTTAGATCAAATTTGAATCAATTTGCTAAAAAAAATATGCCATATATTAGAGATGTTAGAGTCCTTTCAGATGTTTTTTTCTTTTATTACTTTAGTTGCAAATACATTCTTATATATATTTTTTTAATTTCTTTGGTTTTACTGCTAGAGGTACTGTTAGTACTTTTTTTCTAAAATCAATATTAATTGATAGGGCCTTCCTAATTAGCAAGGTCTCTATCTTTTTTGTTACATGATCTTTGATCTATTTTTTTAATTTATCTGAACCATTAATAAACTATCTATACTATCTAATTATATATCAGTTTTTCTGAATTGTCCTTATTCTTACTATTCCTATTTGATAGTAGGCTTTTAACTTCAATTAGCTCTTTTAGAAATTTTTATTCTAAGGACAGACAGAATTACTCTACTTTCTATTCAGCTTATTAAGGTAGATCTCGAATACATCCTTATATTTAATAAATAGTTTATTCGCTTCTTTCTTTTTCATATTATTTAGTATTCTGATTTGGGTTACAGATATTTTAATTTCTTCTTTACTATGCTTCTTACCTGCTTTCTTTTTATTAAGACTATAGAGATATTAGTAAGGTATATATTTGGGTTATTTGTTTGTATCCATCTATTAGATATTTATTTATTCACAAGTTATCATAAATTTCATCATTTTTATTATCACTAGTGCCTAAATAACATATTAGTTGCTCATTAAGATTGTCTTTATTCTTATATTTCTAGTCTCTTATTAACTCTTTGTTCATATTATATTTATGTTAGTTTTGAATTGTACTTGTAGTATAGAATTAATATTTAAGTAGTTTGTTTTAATTACTGTTGGTTTACTTTCATATATTAATTGTAATGTGCTTGTGTAAAAGTTCCATTTGGCACTAGTCTTCTTGAACCAGTCAATGTCCAATAATAATATTCTTTAAATAACTCAATCACTTGTAGTTTTATAGAGACCACAATATTGTGTACTATAATATCAACCTTATTAATTTGTTCCAATGCTCTTTCTTTAGTTTATTTGCAATTACTACTATAGTCAAATCTCTATAACTGTAGCTTTTAGAAACAAACCTACAATATACATTTAGAGAGGTTTGTATTTAGAGAGAGCAGGACCCTGAATAATCTATATGAGGTTATATTTGAACATTATAGTAAAAATTTTTTTGGTTAGTGGGTTTGGTTTGGTATGTATAAGCTATATTTCAAATATTATACAAGTTTAATAGTAATGCAAAAAATTGTTATTTTATATGAAAATTATATAAATTTATATACAGTCAAACCTCCCTATAGTCACACTTCATATAGTCACACCTCTATTTAAGCACCTAATTTTGTGCGATAGACTCAAACATAGTAAAAAAACCTCATTATAGTCACAAATCGCTTATAATCACTATTACTATAAAAATTTGATTTTTTAACAATTTTATTAATAAAAAACCCTCATTATAGTCACCAATTTTTAACTAAATATGGATTATAAAATCTGATTGGCCAATTTTCATATTCACGTATATTTAAAATTATCTATTAATTGATAATCCACCTATTACTAGAGAGTGATCCAATAGGTGAAATGTGGATGCTTCCATCTAAAAGTTTTTTCTTACTAAGTTAACGATACATTGAAAGTTGTAAAGCTCGTCGAGACGCATCTAATAGTGGTTAGATCATCCAAATCAGCACAGTAGATATCGAGTTATCATCGAAAACCGATTGGCTGACTATATAAAAATCCGTGATAGAGATTATATATGAAATCACTAAAGGCGAAATGTAGCGTGCTTCTATCTAAAACTTTTTTTCTTACTAAGTTAATGATACATGTCCACTAATTAAAAGTTGTAGAGCTCGTTGAGACGCATCTAACAATGATTAGATCATCCAAATCGGCCTAGTGGATGGCGAGATATCGTCAAAAATGATTGGCCAACTATGGTATATAAAATCTCTATGTAAATATTGTTTACATAGAGATTTTATATAGTCGGCCAATCGTTTTTTGACAATATCTCTCCATCCACTGGGCCGATTTGAATGATCTAACCACTGTTAAATGCGTCTCAATGAGCTCTACAACTTTCAATTAGTGGGCATGTGTTATTAACTTAGTAAAAAAAAGTTTTAGATGGAAGCATGCCACACTTGGCCTATATTACTTATTGGCCTTTGATCACATGACCATAATGAGATAAATTATTTATAGTCACACCTCCTTACAATCACCAAAATAGGGTGCGATGGACTTAGTGATTATAGAGAGGGACAACTGTATTTCATGTTCGATCAGTCAAAGTCTTGATTGTTAATTTTTTTAAAAATAACCTGTTTACTAAGATTTTTTTTTTTCGAAACTTGAAATAGGCAAATGTAAATAATTAATCATAAAGAAATTTTATAGCTATTTTTTTATTGTTAAAAAAACTGAATCATATATTATTGTAAGATAAAAAAAACGATGGTAAGAGATTATACACACAATTCAAAGCCTTAAACTGTTCCAAACTAAAATTATGAATCTTTATTTTAATTTCTCAAAAGCCAAACCAGTTAGAGTTAACATAAGGTTTTTTCTTTTATAGTGGCAAAATCTTTCAAAAGATCTTGCAAACCTGTGAAATCTGAAATATATAAGGTTCGAAATATTTCGAAAGTGATTTCAAAATATTTTTTGAAATATTTAGTGCAAAATAATTCAAAAATATTTTAGACCTGGAAAACAAAGCTGGATTAGTATATTTGTAACACTTCTGTAACCTGGGCTATACCAAGGGCATACTGGACTATATTTTCAAAATATTTCAAAATTTTGCATAATGTTACAAGATTAGATTAGGTCTTATATAAATTAGATTTTTTTCTAGTTTGTTTTTTGTTTTTGTTTTGTTTTTTCTTTTATTTATTTATTTTTTTTAATTTTTTCACACTTTACAAAAACACTAGCAAGAGAACCAACAACTATTTGGCACTTTGCAAGAATACCAATTTGACTTTGCGCACCAATTTAGAATTCTGATACTTTGCAAGAATACATAACTAATTTTTCAAGCAATTTCTAAACTTCCAAGAATACTTTTTTAAAGAAATGATTTAGTTAGGCACAAGTTTTCACAAGTTGTTGCAAAGTTTTGCTTTATTTATTTTTTGTTTGACATTTTTTGGTTTTGTTTTTTTTTGTTTTTTTTTAAGCTTTTTTTATTAATTTACTTTATTCTAGCACTTTGTGAAAATATAACTCTTACTTCCTTAGTTAAAACAAAAAAGTGAAGATAATAGCTAACTGCAGAGTGTGAAAATAAGTATATATAGCTAGTTTTTTTATTTTGCTTTTACAAATAGTAATGGAATTAGATTCGACAAAGTGTGAAAGTAGTTAAAATAATATGTAATAATATAAAAATAATACTATAAAGAATGTATAATAATTAAAATATAATATATAATAAAATATGTAATATTTATTAAAATATATATTTAATTTAAAAATGTAATATATATAATGTATAATGATAATAATAAAAAAATATAAAATTTTATAGTAAACTGTGAAAATTTTAAAAATTTCAAAATATTGCAAAATATTGCAAAATAGACCAAATAAAAAAATGCAAACCTCCTATCAGGAGGGAATATATCACATATTATCATGTAAATATACAAAATATTGCAATATTTCACAATATTTCACAAAATTTCAAAATTTTTAAAATTTTCGACTATATTTTAAATTAAATAGATTTATATTTTAATAAATATTACATATTTTATCGATTATAAATATCCTGCCGATTTTTATCAATAGTGATTATAATCGATATATATCTATGATAGTTAATAATCAATATATGGGGGTGTCAGTAAAAACCAGGCAAATTGTTTATAAGTAAATTTTTTTTAGACTTTAAATTAAAATATCTCAACAACTATTAAACCAAATATGATAAAATTTTTTTTATTTTAACTCTATATTTATAGAATTAAAATATAAAAAAATTTATCAAGTTTGGTTTAATAGTTGTTGAGATATTTTAATTTAAAGTTTTAAAAAAACTTACTAAAAACAATTTGCCTGGTTTCTACTGACAACCCCATATAATCAATATATTAATAGTGATTATAATCAATGCATATCTATGATAGTTAATAATCGATATATAATCAATATAAAAACATTTAATATTTTGATAATAAATTACTCGTAACTAGCCAAACAATATTAATTGCAAATTTTATAAAAAAATTTTAAGAATTTTATTAAAAAAAAATACAACGAATAAAAAAAAACACAAAGTGATGAATACCCAGCCCCTAATCCAAACTCTAACCCAAACCTGAACCATAACTCAGCCCAAACCCTACTCTAATCTACACTAATCTAATCTAATCTATACTAACTAATAACTTCACGTGCAACAATACATTATAGCACCATTGACACAATAATTATGACACCAATGATGGCTCCAACTACAAAGCATTAAACTAAAAGTGGTGACAACTCACAAATCGGTGACGATAACACCTATAGCAATGTATCGTAGGTGTGTAACAGCGATGAAAAAAGAGCATCAGAAAGAACGACTCCAATAGCGAAAGAATACTGAAGTAGACTATTCCAATAACAAAAGTACTGAAACTATTACCTGTAAAAAGAGTAAAGTTAGTACAGGACCCGGACATCTCTCGTATAGGTCATAACTGATCTGCATGAATTTAGACGTTTTTACTACCCCTAAAATCAAGTAAATTTGCTAAAAGTTGGATTATTACATATAAATTTTATATATAGTAATTTGCTAAAAACTAAATTATAACATCTCTATCGGGTAAATAAATATAGTGCATATCTGCACAGATTTTTAAAAACTCAATTATTAAGAATCTGTGCATATCTGCGACCCTGCTATTGAAGAAAAATTTTTGCACAAATTATATTAGATCTTATACAAATTTGTGCAAAGTAACAACCAGTGTCAATTTCAGATCATATACAGAATCAACAAGATACTGTAATAATTACCCAATTTCTTTAATTTATTACAATTACTTTACTAAAACTTAAAAAAAAGTATATATGTTTTTATAATAAAATAATAATATTTTGAAAATATAATAAATATGATTTTATATAAAAAAATATTTTAATAATGTTTTTATAATATATTAATAATATAATAAAAATTTTAAAAATAAAATAAAAATTTAAATCTGTTTCAAAAATATTATATTTTTTTTTTTAAGTTTAGAGGCCGTGTGCTATGGCCGGGATTTTATTATGAGTTATAGTGACGTAATATTTGTTACATAAATGAGGATACAACTAGCCACACGTGCACTTTTGGTGCCTAATTTAAGTAGTCCGCCCGAAGGTTCTACACTAGCTGCCATACCTACAACCCAACTACGGGAATTGTCTATTTAAACCCTCTGGTTCATAGTCCTCCTATTACTACTGACGCACTACATTTGATGCAGATATTGTGGGCCACAACCCTTTTTAAATTCGACGACCTAAGGGCTACTTTACTCTCGCACAAGAGCCTACCGGAACAAATTTCATATCCCATACATGTACCATTGCCCGGATTTGGTAACCGAGGCTACCTGCCCTTATTAGGTTCGTTCTGATCGTAGTATCCGCCTTCTCTGGTGCATACCGTAGGACCGATTTTCACTACCTCCTAACTCGGGTCTTGCCAAACGGGTTCTTGTGGGTTTTTTTCCGGTTCCCTGGATTTGCGATGTAACACATACATCATTGCGCCCGCAGGCTCCCATTCAAGATGGTGGAACCAAGGTTACAGGTTTAACACCCAACCGCTCATAAGCCACAATCACCGAACGCAGATTTAATTTCAAAACGTCGCCAGTGGGATTGAAACTGTCAACCTGCCGCTTGGGGGGTGACACCTTGACTACTTCTCTAAGGCGCCACACCCTCGTTTCAAAAATATTATAAAATTATTATAAAAACATTATTATTATATTTTAAAAATAGGTTAAAATAAATTGTTTAAAAATATTTTAAAATATTATTTTAATATTATTAAAAATATTATAAAAACATTATT
>QKWP01000768.1:151884-168897 GCA_003550325.1 Gigaspora rosea
TTTTTTTACCCCCCTCCCCCTAAAAAATCACTTGATTTTTTACACTTTTTTTTTCCCGATTCTCAAATTAAAAAATTTTTTTAATTTTTATAGCATGATTTTTTAAAAAAAAAAAAAAAAATCAACTAATTCTAACAACCCAACTACTAATACTATAACTGCCAAGACCAGCTAACTAAAAATGATGTATTGATATATTGATAACAAGCTCCAAGAACTACAACTATTATTAATTCCAAGACTAAATACAACATAATGATATATCAAAAACACGCTCCCGAAATGACAATACAAAAGGTTCAAACAATGACGATGCTAAAGGCACAAGACTACTAATGAAGGCTACACAACACCAAAACGATATATAAAGAAAATCTAGAAAACAGAAAGAATTAGTTTAAAAAACAATAACAAAGCAAACACCAAACAAACGATTTAGAAAAAAAATTAGTCCAAAACCTCTATTAAATAGCAAAGATAAAATCACTGATTCTACCGAAACGACGCAAGTCTATAATCAAGAAAATTCTAATAACAAAGAAAAAAAATACGAGAAAGGACGACTCCATTGGTGAAGCACCTCAAGTGCCAAAAACGAAGAAGCGCACTGGACTGAGTAACACCATCGACGAAGAACAACTATCTAATTCATAAAGAGCCAAAAACAATTACTCTCCCACTGGAAACTATAATGGAAACTCACAACTACACTATTACAGAAACTCTGCCCACTGAAAAATTGAATATATTACTAGACAACAACTACTAGAAGCACAAGAACCAGAGAAGAAGAAAAGCAAAATACGCTGAAAGATATAAGGATAGGCAGTATGAAATCGTCTGCTGGTTTAGATAGACCTAGGTCAGTGATGTGGCACTGGAGAAACAAGAACTCTAACTCTAACTAAAAGAATTGGTACGACTTATTTTTTGGTTTTAACTATACTATTACGGACTACTAAAAGAATTACAGAACCTGCAGACGACTCCAACGACGAAAATGAATGGAACCCAAAAATCAATTAAAAAAATTAATTAGTACAGTACGTAAATTTAAATAAAAGAAAAAATTATACTTATCTTGTATAACATAATTATCACCAATTTAGATAAAAAAGATCCGCTTATTAAAAATAAATTATTAAAATTATCATTATTAAAATAAATTAAAAATAATTTAAAGAAAAATTTAAAAAAAATAATAAATAAATAAATAAATAAAAATAAATTAAAAAAAACTTAAAAAAAATTAATTGATGATCTGCCAGTCAACTGATGCAAGATCATAGTATAACGTGATGCAAATTACTATGTAAATCATTTACAGACGAAATGCCATGATCACCCAAAGAAAACTATTTTTCTTACTAAGTTAATTAGTCATGTCGACCAATTGAAAGTTGTAGAGCTCGTTGAGACGCATCTAACGGTAGTTAGATCAGCAAAATCAGCCCAGTAGATGCGGAGATATCGTCGAAATACGATTGGGCGACTATATAAAATTCTATGTAAACAAACATTTTGTTTACATAAAATTTTACATAGTCGCCCAATCGTTTTTTGAAGATAACTCAGCATTAGGGCTGTCCATTTTATGCGGCAACAAACCCCAAATTATGTATGCGATACCTGTCTATTTATGCGAAATTATGTAATAAATTTTTAAAAATATGCGAACGAAGTAGAAATATGCAAAATATGTGACAAAAAAAAATCAGATATATATTTTATTTATGTATTTTTTTTTAATTAAAAAAAAAAGCTAATTGAATTTTTGAATAAAAAAAAAGTTCGATTACATATTCAACTTGAAATTCTTTGATGTAATCGTTAATATTATTTTTAAGCTATTCTTCTGTATTACTATTGAAGTACATAAAGTTTAATGCTTCAATAGATGTTGCAGGATGTCTATCGATATGCTTTTTAAACTTATTAAATGCCAACTAATATGCCTCGCGAAACATAGTAACATAAACCTCCATATCAAGATGATTATCCTCGAATTTAGATTTTATTTCTTCACTAATAGGAGGTTCGATTATACCTGATTGTAACGAGGCTTCAAGATGTGTTAATCGTTGTGCTACAAATGGAGCAACAGGTTTTTTCCTAATTTCGAAAAATTCAAGATCCACTACAAGACTAAAATAGAATAAGACTAAATTTCTTTTTTTTTTTTATAAACAAAACTGGATTACTTACCGCTTTGCATTAAATGATATAAACATAGATAGAACTTCAAAAAAAAAAGTATTTGTATAGTTATTGAAAATTGTTGCAAATTCTTAAATAGCATAACTTTAATTATTAACCTGTTCTTCTTAAAGATAAAATAAAAGCAATTGGTTAATATTTTGATTGATCCAAAAGACAAACCTAAACCAAGAATTCAAGCATGTTTTAACAGGTAATGGTGGTAAAGTAATTTGATTATTTATATTATTACTATCATTATCTGTTAAAGATAAATCTGAATTAAAATTTGATTTTAAAAAGCATATCCAGCGCCTTTTACGGGCCGGACAATGAACAAATGATGCTTTAATATTTTTAACAACATTAGCTAAAAATTGGAAATTTTTATAATGAACCCATGTTTCTTCTACTAAATTTAAAATATGGGCTAAACAACAATTATGTTTTAATTGTGGAACTAAAGGAGATATAATTTTAGCATATATGCTGCATTATCGGAAATAAAAAAATAAGATTATTGAATGAAATATTATAAAATTGCAAAGTTTTTATGACTAATTGAGCAATAGAAGCACTATTCACAGTAGTAATAAATTCTGTTTTAGCAAGTTTAGTTTGGTTATTAAAACTAAACAAAATATTAACAACTGCTCTGTTGCATGCATCCGTAGTTTCATCTACAGTAATAGAAATTTGTTTACCTTTTAAAAGACTTTGTAATTTTAATACTTCAGTATCAAATACTTTTGGTAAATATTTAATACGAAGTTGTTTTGAACTTGTAATAGCGCCACTTAAAAAAAATTAATAGAATTATCTGTTATTAATTTTTAATAATAAATAGAATATATTAATAAATAAAGTAATTACCGTTTTTACAATATTCTAAAAAAAATTTTTTAAGCTTATCGACTTTATGTAATGGAATATCAGCATTAGTAAATGCATTTACTAAAGCAAATTTAATAAGCTCACGATCATTTAAATTAATGCGAGCTGTATCAAGAGTTGTTTGGCGATTTAATTTTAATTTTTCAGCTTTAGCGACATTACTCTTATGTTTATCGGATTTTAAATGATTGTCTACTGTTGATTTTCTTGTATGGTCTACAACATGCTGACAAAATTCGCAAAACAATTTTTGACCATCAACATAAAAATTTTTTTTATATTCAGGATGTTCAACTCTACGTTCAGTAGCAGAAACCATTTTTAAGATTTACTAAACTCAAGAAAAAAAGGTTCCTTTTATTTATTTTTCATTTTTTAATTATTTTACAATGAAATATCAAGAAAGTTTTTGGGCGTTTTACTAAACATTAAGGTGTATTTCATACAATTTTATTTCAGCTTATTCACGCGTCTATCTTTCTTTAGATAACTAACTTTAACTACTATAGATTCTCGAAATAGCAGGCATGGGCATTATTTCAAAAATTATGCCTTCTAAAACCAAATAAGTAATTTCGAAATAACACCCATGTACTTCCTAAAATAACCACTTTATAATCGTTATTCAAAGAATTTTAATATTTTTGGTTAATTGCTATATACACATTTTTTTCTAGATTTATGCGCAGATTATGCGCTATTAATTATGCGATATCAGCTCTGATATGCAAATTATGCAATTGCATATGCTATGCAATAAATGTTAAGTTTATGCGCATATTATGCAATTGCAGATATGCACCAGCCCTACTCAGCATCTACTGGGCCAATTTTGATGATCTCACCTCCTTTAGATTCGTCATAATGAGCTCTACAACTTTCAATTAATCGGTATGATTCATTAACTTAGTAAAAAAATATTTTTCCTTGGATGATCGTGGCATTTCTACCTATAATATAGATTATTATAGCAGAAATGCCACGATCACCCAAGGAAAATATTTTTTTACTAAGTTAATGAATCATGCCGATTAATTGAAAGTTGTAGAGCTCGTCAAGACGCACATAACGGTGGTGAGATCATCAAAATTGGCCTAGTAGATTCTGAGTTATCTTCAAAAAACGATTGGGCGACTATGTAAAATTTTATGTTGTTATAGAATAGGTTTTAATTTTGGTAGAAATTAGTTAAGAAATTAGAACTAAATAAGGAAAATTTTGTAATAACTGTATTTAGTAATAGTGATATGTGAAATTGATGTGCAATGACACTCAATGACACTTAGTGACGCTTAACGACACTTAGCGATGCTTAACGACGCTTAGCGACGCTTAATGACGCTTAGCGACGCTTAACGACGCTTAGCGACGCTTAGCTCAATAGATATATAAACCCACCTTATTTCTCTTAGTTTTAGACAGATCCAGACATTGTATTTTATCTTTACCTTTATATTTATTATCCTCCTCCCTTATTATTAATAAACTCTTGGGATTTCTAAGGAACAGACACCTTGAATAGCCCTCTTGTTAAATTAATAAACTGTCTATTATCTCTTGTTGTTTTATACTGAACTGCCTTAGAGAAGTGTGTAGTTTCTTATAGACATAAAAGAAACTATACTTCCCTCTTGCACACTGCTTCACGCCCAAAGTAAGGGATCTTAGGAGCTGTGTGATTGTTACTTTATCAGAATTAAAGAAGGCTTCTGGTACTGTAACAATGTAAATGTTTACATAGAATTTTATATAGTCACCCAATTGTTTTTCGATGATATCTCCGCATCTACTGGGCCGATTTTGAAGATTTAACCACTGTTAGATGCGTCTCAATAAGCCTACAACTTCCAATTAGTCGACATGACTCATTAACTTAGCAAGAAAAATAGTTTTCCTTGGGTGATCATGGCATTTCGTCTATAAGTGATTTACATAGTAATTTGCATCACGTTATACTATGATGATGCATTAGTTGACTGGCGGATCATCAATTAAATTAAAAGAAAAAAATTTAAAATAAAAAAAATAAATAAAATTATACTAAAAAAAAAATCAAAGATAAAAAAAAAAGTTAAAAAAAAAGTTAAAAAAAAAAGTTAAAAAAAAGTTAAAAATAAAAAACTTAAAAAAATATAAAAAAAACGATAATTTTTTTTAAAAAAAAAAATTAAAAAAAAATAAAAAAAAAATTTAAAAATAAAATAAAATAAAAAACAAAAAGAAAAAAAAACATAAAAAAAATAAAAAAAACGCATAAAAAAAATAATAAAATAAAAAAAATAATAAAATAAAATAAAAAAAATGTATAAAAAAAATAAAAAAAATTATAAAATAAAATAAAAAACCCTGTATAAAGAAAAATAAATAAAATAATAAAATAAAAAGAAAATAAAAACGTATAAAAAAAATAAAAAAAAAAATAAGCGATACAAAAAAAATAAACGATACAAATAATAATTTAAAAAAAAAACTCGTGTATGTACACGGGTACTATTAATTGATTTGCAAATCCGCATAATATATAAATTATAGACCAAAAATAACCTCGATAAATAAATAATACACATAGTGTACAAATCTTTTTATACCAAAGTAAATAAAAATAACGTGCTTTTTTTAGTTTATTTATTTGTTTATTTATTTATCGTTTTTAATGTTTTTATTTTCCCAATGTAATTCTCCCAAAAAAGGATAAATTGCTAAAAATAAAATATAACATGTGTAAAATCTTAGTAATTCGCTAAAATATTCAATTATGACCCGTTTTAAAATTAACTTGAATTTGCTAAAATTTAAATTTGGACCTTAGATCAAATTTGAATCAATTTGCTAAAAAAAAAAAAAGACATATATCAAAGATGTCCGGGGTCCTGTTAGTACTATTTTTGGCGATTTGAAGAGGTTTTGTCAAAGAACAAATCAACGACGAATAAAAGACATCTAGCTAACATGCCCTAGTAAATCATTCCAAACCCAGCACAAGGAACTAACCCAACTATCTAACAAAAGAAGCTGAAATATTACCTGTAAAAAGAGTAAAGTTTAGTACTTGTTAGTAAAAGAACAAAATCAACAAAAAAAAAGTAACACTTAGCTGGTGTGAAACTTGAAGCCCTGTTGAATCATTCCAAACCCAGTACAAGAACCAAACTTACCATTTAACGAAAAAACCTGAAAATATTATCTATAAAGAATAAATTTAGTACTTGTTAGTGAAAGAACAAAATCAACAAAAAAAATAAGACACTTAGCTGACGCAAAACTTGAAACCCTAGTGAATCATTTTGAACTCGGTAACGAATATCAAAATAGACAACTCTAACAACAAAGAAGCACTGAAATGGATGACTCCAACAACGAAAAGCACTACAAAGGACAACTCTAATGGTAAATAAGTATCGAAAAAAATGACTCCAACAACGAAAGAAACTTGAAACTATTACCTGTAAAAAGAGTAAAGTTTGTGAAAAAACAAAATCAGCAACAAAAAAAGACATGAAATTAGAAGTCTAATGAGCATTCCAAACCCAAACCCAAAACTATTATTTGTAATACCATTAACAAAAAGAAGACACTAGCAACAAAAGAAAGAGCCACCAATTAGATATCACCAACGATGAAAGAAGAAACACAATCTGAAACAAGAAAGTGCAAACCTGCACTATAAAGCCTGAAATGGATATCACCTACGACAAAAGAAGAATCACAACCCAGAAAGTACTGACCAGCACCCAAGAAAGAAGCAATGAGGAAGAACCACAGAAATGGATGACGAAGGAAGAAACACCAAAAGATAAATGACGGAAAAAGATAAAAAAGAACAAAATAAATATTAGTACAGCGCTATAAAATAAAAACAAAAAATGAATAAAAAAAAAGAATTACTGATCTTTTTATTTTGATCCATGTAACTGGTAGTGATGATCACCATCGTTAAGAATCTTAACGATCTATTTAGATCATTAAGAAACTTAATGATTTAAAATAGATCGTTAAGAATCTTAACGATCTATTTTAGATTAATAAGTTTTTTAATGATCTAAAATAGATCATTAAAAACCTTAACGATCTATTTTAGATCATTAAGAAACTTATTGATTTAAAATAGATTGTTAAGATTCTTAACGATCTAATAATGATGCAAACATTTAAAATCTTGCTACCCCAGCAAAAAAATTACAACAATACTAAACAGATAAAAATCTGTTTCAAAATATATAGCGATTAATATCCATTAATCATTATATATCGGTTTTAATAAATATCATTGCATTTAAGTATGTTTAAAGAAATGAATTTTGTTCTTGTGAATACCAATATGTATGCAATCTCTATATAAACCTACCAACTAGTAGCAATAGAGCATAGCAATAACATATGTTGAATCGATGCTTGGTTATTATTGCTAAAAAACTCGTTAGTATAGTATTGCAGAGTTTTTTATTATAATCTATTTGATTGTTACACAAAATTATACATGACATTTTATTAGATATATATATCATATAAGTTGTCCCCCGTAGTTTTACTAACCCCTAGCTTATACTCTTTAAAAAAAAACAAAAAAACGAACTTATGCTCTCTAAAAAAAAAAAAAAAGTTCAAAATCTCTTAAGCCTATTTAATCCACAAGCTACCAAGCATCATAAATAAATATACCACAAATTGTATGAAAAAAAACTTAAAAAAAACCCCTGTTTTGAACAATTTTTATTATTCTTTCCCTTTTACTTCTCTCTCCCTTTTACCTTTTTCTCCTTTTTACCCCTTTCTCCCTTTTACCTCTTTCTCTCTTTTACACCTCTTTCCCTTTTACACCTCTCTTCTTTTTACCCCTCTTTTCCTTTTACACCTCTCACACTTTTACTCCTCTCTCTTTTTTACCCATTTCTCCCTTTTACCTCTCTCTTCTTTTACCTCTTTTTCTCTTTTTTTCTTTCTCCTTTTTTACCTGCCAGGTTACTATTATAGCCCAGATTTTTCATTAGCACATTTCAAATATAACATTTATAAAAATCACCCATTAGCATTCTTTTAAATATACCTATTTTGCCATTTAGCAGTTTTCAAATATAACCTTTTTCTCCAATATCTACTTTTCAAATATAACCTTTTTTAAAAATAGGCCTCCATTAGCTATTTTTTAAATATAACCTCACATAGATTGTTTAGGGTCCTGGAAGAGCCAATTAAATTGCAGCTTTAAAAAATAGATTATCAAGTTTGTATAACTTCTACTAAATGCTGTATATTTAGGATAGTTAGCGTAAAATAAAAAGCTATTTAAGAGAATTATTATTTTAAGCTTGGTTGAAAAGTGGGTTAAGAGCCTCTGATTTCATTTGAATGTAATTGCTTACTCCATTAGGGAAGTGTCAAATATCAGCTGATATCGTAGGGTAGGGGGAGGTAAACAAAATCTCAGGTCTAAATATACACATATAACCAATCAGAATAACTAAATTTCTCAGAAGGGGGGAGGGGGATGGGCTCTATAGTAAACTGATCTCAGCTAATATTTGACATGTCCCTTATCAGTTCTTAAATCATAAGCATTGGTTTCTCCATCTTCACTGAAGCTTCTCACATCATTATGATTTCCCCTGTCTGGACTTAACTCGGTTAGTTTATCTTCTCCTTCTACTTGTATTTACAGAATATAGAATATGCATTTAGTACTAATAACATTTTGTAGACAAAAAAAAAGTGCATTTAGAAAGGTAATGCATTTATGGAGGTTGCATTTATGGAGGTCTGACTGTACTATTTTTAAAGTAGAATCTATTTCTAAACCTAACTTTTTTATAACCTTTTTGTTATTATACTAACTGCTACTCCAAATCTAATAGAGTTGTCCTTAATCCAGATATAACACTTGGCAGCTATAGTCATAACAGCTTCAACAAGGTTGGATTCAACTGGAGCCATTGGTCTTCTTAATATTATTGCTAGCTTTTGCTTTTGTCAGAGTACCTTAATATTTGGCCATAGATTGCATTAACTCTTGATATAAGTAGGTATGTTGAGATATTGTATAGTTTTAGCTGGTTTACTATAGATGGTTGATGCTTAGTTATATGTTTCTTGAGTATTGGTTGTATGGTGATGTTATCTTCATTGAATTCTATAGGTACCTCTTTTTCAATTCTCTAACCTCTATATTATTCTCTTTATGGTCTGATTATGCCTTTTTAAGTTATGTTCCTTACCTAATTCTGATTATTTAGCTTTATAAACTCTATGGTCAGTATTGTAAGGCTTATGTCTTATATTGTTATTTATATAAATTTCATATTCTTCATCTGGTATATTACTCAAATAGTTATTAACATTAACTATATTAACTCTTCTGTTAGTTTGGATAGGTCTATGTTGAACAGAGCATTTCCATGCTCACAGTCTTTCAGATAAACAAGACCAGGCTATATAATCTAATTCCTTACAGTTATAACATCTTCTGCTATTATTATTTTTGTTCCTTCTTTGAGGTCTATAACTATTGGTTTCAACTCGTTGAGCTAACAAGATGGATGTAAGCATTGTGTAATTTAGGAATAGTTGTTGCATTTGTTTTGTTAAGGTTTCAACTTTATTATAAGTATTTTATTATGTGGATGTTTCTTTACTCTCCTTATTCTTACTATGGCTGCTACTTCTTCTGCAGTATTAATTGCATCTTCTAGGAAGGTCAGATTATGCATAGCAGTAAATATAGCAATATTTTCCTTTAAACTACTTAGGAAAAGATGAACTTGATTGTCATCAGGTAAATGTTTTAGTGGGTCCACTTTTTTCATAGATATTTAAATTGAATTAATAGTTGGCAGTGCATTCATTGCCATCTTGTTTAATATTATTCAACCCATAATGCCATTTATTTTTTCTAATCTTCTTATACATGTTATTATACTAATGTACAGCAACACATGTAAATAATCAGCTGCAATTTTCTGTTTTCTCTCTTTAGTCCAATTATTTGCTTGTGCAGCCTTCTCAAATATAGAAAGTAGGCTTTTAATTGGTCTGTCTGAACTGTCCTGGTTAAAAGACTTGCCAATCCTTTAAAAAACCAGGCTGGACTGCGGTTCAGGACCAAATAGGACTGAATAGAGCTAGACCGGACAGACCAATGATCAATATAATACTTTTTTGCTATAATAATAAAATTAAGTTTGTCAGTATAAAGAATTTTAATAATTTTACAATAAGCTTTTCAAATTTGTAATATTTGCTTATATTATATAAGAGAGCAATAATTAATATGTTTGATAATTTAAGTCATACATAAATTATGGATTAGAAAATAATATAGTATATTAATATAGCAAAATGTCATCATTTAATTAACTTCGTAAAATATGAATATTATAGTTAAAATCATTTAAAAAGATATTTTGTCACTTTTAACCACTTAACATTTAATAATTTGATTGAATAATATAATCATAATTGGGCATGCCAAATGTTCAATCTTGTACTGATTCAGGACAAGAATTGTCTTAATATATTAAAATATTAAAGTAAATTAACAAAATGATTAGGTGTTACTTGCATAGAAAAATATACTTATTAATATAATATTGTTAGCAGTTACATGTCTGTTAAATACATAAAAATTTATAAACCTATATATTTAATAAAACAACATATAAAAAATAAGTATACAGTCGGCCCTCTCAGAACCGATCCTGTCAAAACTGATAACCTGCCAAAATCGGTTAAAAATCAATCCACTATACCCATTCCATAAGTAATAACTGATAACCTGCCATTTCCGATATCTGATAGCCTTTATGTATAAATTTCCAATTTTTGGATAGGGTCACCTGTATGTATCCAATCAAATCGCATAAAATTGATACAGATGGGTTCGTTCACGATGATCATGTGATCAGTATATTGATCTTAGGATTTTTCTAACCACGATTTAACATGATTAAACGGTTCACAGGTCTTTGTTTTCTGCTCCGATTAGGCCCCAGAAATTGTTCAAGATTGTAATTTGATTGGTCAATGCGCGTCCACATTTCTCATGATATTGTCAAATCTGATTACCTCTAAAACCCGATACTAAACCTGACCACCATGCATACTGGTTCTGAGAGCGCTGACTGTACTAGTATTAGGTTATTTCCAAGTTAAAATCAAAAAAAATTTTAATCGGTAAAATGTTATGTATAAAAGTTTTATATGTATTTTATAAGCACAATAAAAAATATAAAAAAAACCTGCTAGCAGGAAAAAAAAATTTTATAAAATTAAAATTTAGAATGGTAAGCCTTCAGTAAATCAAGATTTTAAACCGAACTGTTTCATTATCAAGAGAATTTCGTGATTTAGTAATTGTTAATCCAGCTAAGCTAAATAGTTTAGTTGTTCACTTAGAACACTAGTAGACAAAATAGCAAGATAACCTTGTATTTGCTTATAGGCTTTGTTTGGAACACGAGTTTGAGGCAAGCTAATAGTTAATTTAGTCAAATGCAAATTATAATTTTTATCATTAAAAATCCCGGCTAAATTAATCATTAGCTTGTTTCAAACTCGTGTTCCAAAATAATGCCATAGGAGTTATTTCGCGCAAATACAATGCAAATTGTAAATCAACTGATCACTCCATTGCTGTCATTAATAAATTTCTCTATTTTATTACCGTTATCAACAGCCCGTTCTCATTATACATTAAACGTGGTTTAATATTGTTTAACAAACTAAGGGTTTGTAATTGAATTTTAACCAAAAACATCATTTTATAGTTGTTTCAAACGCGTATTATCATAATAATATTTAATTTATTTGATATTAACTATTAGGACCGACGGTCCTTTCGGTCCGTCCTAATAAGGACCGGACCGGTGTTATGCTCATTTTTTATTTTTGTTAGAATTTCGTTATATATTTCTTATTTTGGTATAGTTGTGGCGTGTTTGGTGATTAGATCTCCAAACGGGAGATCAAGTCTCCAATCGGGAGATCGAATCTCCAAACGGGAGATCGAGTCTCCAAACGACAGATTAAATCTCCCAATCGAAGAACTAAAGCCACATACGAATTAAAAATATATAAAGGTTTAGTTTCGGCGTAGGAGAGCAGGGGAGTTTCTGCTCAGAAGGAGATAGTAGTCGAAGTAGTTAACGATTGTATATAGTTTTAGTATTATTGATATTCCGATGTATTGATTTATTTTAATAAAGATAAACCTTATAACCCGAAACTATGTGTGTTAGTTTATTGTTTTAAACCATCTACTTTTGTTCACGATCAAACTAAACCGGCACAATTTCATCAAGCTCTCCCAACCGATCGTAACACCGGCCCAGTCCCTGGACGGACCGAAGGACCGTCGGTCCGGACCGGACCGATTAACAGCCCTAATAGAAAGCCATTCTGTTAGTTGACAGTACCCTTGAAGAGTTCAATTCTAATAATATTCAATTCTTTGGATGAAGTTAATTATTCTTTTTGATTACATCCATGACTCCTTTAAATCCATCTTTTACTTGTTGTAACAATTTCTTTAATTGCTGGTCGCAGCGACGGAGGAGAATTAAGCGACAGACCCGTGACCTGTTTAATCACGTGGACACGTGACCCGATTACGACTTATGCGTATATCGTTCCTGGTTTTAGCGCGACTGCGTCGCGTAGCTACCCTAATTTAGTAACTATAGTTAAATCCGAATCCGGGATTAGATTAATTTTGGTTCAATCCGGGTTTTTCTAGTGGTGAAACTATTTCACCACTGCTCTAATTTTATTTCATCGGCACCTTTAGATTTACCTCTTATTTGCATATACCATTAATCCTCTATATATAGCATGCATTTTTCCTACATACTATTTGATCGATCTAATATAATCTGTATAACACTAAATGGGTTGTTGCTCAACCCAAGAATCTATGAAAATTATATGTGTGATGCCAAGAGAAAATAGGAATTCAATCATATGAAATTAATATGATTGAAGCCCCATTTCCATTGTCATACCTCATATACCCTAAGCATGGTTCTGCCTGCAACAACACATATGTATAAAATCTAACTTTGCTGACCTATTTTACATATCGATGTAAATATCATATCCAATGATTACCATATATACGTTAGATCGTTATAAAACCTATTTTTAAGATTTTGGTTGGTCTTTTATCTAGATTTACAAATTATTTCTCCTGTTCTTTTTCTTTTAAACTTTTTAGGGAAAACACTTCATCCCTATAAAAAAGTCGATCCGTGTTTACATTCCATGTTTTTTCAATGAATGCTGCATATTCACGCTTAAATCACGGCGATTATTTGGTTTGTCAAGATTTGTTCGATTATGCCGCAGATTCACAGATTTAGAGATCAACTGTCTAACATCAGGTATCACTAAATTCATATTTTGACCATCTTAAATCGTTTCGTGAATTTTGTCACTGCGCTGTGTTCCTGGTATTATAAATAATTAAACATTTACTCATTTGCTATTTCGGCCAAGAAGAGCCAAAAAAATATCAAGAATTAAATACATCATCCTTTTATTGCCATGAAATCACTTTCAAATATTCCTTTTTTTGTTTTATTCATTGCCATTGTCATTAGTATAGCATATGTGCCGCCCATTAAAGGTAGAATTTTAATGGTTAAGCGATATTAAATTTTCTCAATGTTTCAAAATATTGACTTGACATAATCAATATATATACAGGCCATACAGTATGGATTCATAATAAATTGCTTCCAGGTACGCAGGCTGCCGTCCTCGCACATCCAGGACCTGATTCCGGTCGAGAAATTGCTTATAGTCATTCAATCGCTCATAAAGGTTTCCATTTTGATATAACTTTATTCCCTAATGAAACTGAGTATTACCTCACTTTCAAAGTAGTAGGCTCCAGTAGACCACAACAAGTTCGTGGTCCATACGATAATTCAAAAGATGTCTGTTGGAGCTTTCATGGTAGCGTTGCTACTTGGGATATAGATGACGATTGCTAATACTGTGCAACACGGTACTGATGTTATGCAGTGAACTTAATTTTAACAATTTGATTAGAAATTTTAAATTTAACCAATATATATAATGTCATATATGATTTATTGTTATTAACTAATTTTTCATTGGTAAATAAAAAACCGATACTTTGCAAACAAAAGTTTTAAAAGGATTATGGTTGAACGTATTGTATAAAAATCATGCCACTAGCAATAAACGGCAGCGTTTTATATTGTTGGAGCCTTGTGCTTTAGTATATATAAATTATAAAATTAATAATGAAATGTTAATCTATAGCTTATAATCAACTAAGTTATAATAGAAAATTAACCCTTAATATAAATACCGTGTTGTCGAGCATGCGCGTTATTTAGAACAATGGCCCGAATTAAGCTTAATTTAGGCCGAAAATCGTAATTTCACCCCTGCACGTTATTTCGCGACAATGTACCATTTTGGTCATTTGCATTTTAGAGCATAGATCAAGTTTGATTTTATTGGTTATTAAGCGATGTGCATAATCAAATTTCCGATTGGCTAATTTAAGGGTAGAGATCATATGATCCTGATGGCAAAAATCTACGTACGTACGTATCTATTACCATCTAATTCAGAGTTCATCCGTTTAATCGTTTTTGATTGATCGTATCCGAAAAATGTGACCTGAACGTGGGAAAACTAACAGAAATACGTAAGATGACTAGATTTCGCCCGTGCTTTCGTTATGGGAACATAAATTTAAGATGAAAATTTGATTAAAAAGTACATCAATTTCAAACCGCAATAAATCAAATTTGGATGATTGCAATTTCTATCATGGATTACTATAAAAATTCTGCTGTATGACTTGCTAACATGGTCATAGTGATCAAAATTATGCTAGTTTGCATGGAAATTATAATAATTCCAACATTAGTTACTGCAAAATTTCATTGCTGAACATGCACATTATCCTATTGACCTCAATATATGGACAAAGTTCAAGTTAATTTGTGTTGGAATTATTGTAATTTCTATCATATTACTATAAAAAATTCTGCTACAAAACTTACTTGGCATATAATGTGTAGCTAAAAAAAGTTGTTGTACATAGGACTTATTTGCCACCAAGTGACCTTAGTATGTAGTTATAAGTTAGTTGCATTAATGTTATTATGTTATTGTAAAAAAAATTTGCTACAAAACTTACTCGTTATTCTAATAAGATGAAAAATAGGTAGTGTTTAGATCCTATTCTTTAAGGGCCATCCGAATTAAATTCGAATCCTACTTTGTGTATCCGGATGATAATCCGAATCTGGATAAATCCGAATTCATCAGAATTCTATATTAGCACAAAGTGGCATCATTTTACTCATTACATTTACGAATTTGGCTACAAATGCTAATAGGAAGCTGTTTTATTTGAAATATACCAAATTTGAATAGTTTATTTCAAATATCTAACAAAATGAAATGCCAATTTCGAATTTAATAAATTAACAAGAAACATGTCAGGCAAATTATGCGAAATATAATTAATTTTTGTGTATCAAAAGATTAAGATCGAATTTATCGTAAGAAGTTCTATAGCAAATTAATGTAAGTGATTTTTTAGTTGTTACTAGTGATTTGACCCAGGTGGGTGTCACCTGGGCATCCGCGGATACACGCTAACCTGATAAGAAGGGTTAATCAGGAAAACTTATTTAAAAATCTGTCTTATTAGAATTTTATATGATACCTCATATAGATTTGATTTTCATAGTGTATCGAACACCCCAATGCAGTATGGTTTTGAGTTAGCGGAATTAACAGTTGTAGCTTCTATCACAATTTTACTGTTACAAAACTTACCGATTATTGTGGTAAAAAAATTTCGTACGGATGACCAGAATTGTATAGTATGGGAATTACAGTATGGTACCGGTATGGTATCGATTAGTATTTTCGCAAATCAATATGGTAAAGGTGAGCATATCAGTATAGTACACCCGGAATTTTTAAAATCTGTACCATACTGATCCGGTGTTATAAATATTTGCGTTAGGGTTAGAAGAATCCACCAGACGACCTTCAAATTTATGGGTCATGTGAGAAAAATGCTGCCATAGCCCATAAATCTAAACCTTCTAATTCAGAGTTTGTCCATTTAAACGTTTTTGATTGGTTACCTGTGAATTGGTATGATTCTGTAAAATTATTACGATATATGTCAAATTATATGTAACTATTACGACTTCTTGATCGTCCACATGATTGTCAAATTGTCAAATTTGGGATGGTCTAAAGTCGTAATTTTTATTATTAGAAAATAATACACGATTTTATGAGTAAATAATAACGGTAATTGGCGCTGCTTAATTAAAACAAGATAAACTAGATCATGTGTTAAATGTGATCTAAGCGCGTGAGAAAAAGCTATGTAAACAATTATAATTAAGATGCAAATTTTTTTTCCTTCCTCGAACATCTCGCCAGACTCAATATCCCAGCTTACAGTTCGTATCTAGTCCCCAACTATCGAGTTCCTGCCATGAACCCCAACCCCTACCTCAACTTGCCATACCAAGCCGTAACCTTTATCGGGAGATCCTCCGGAGAGGTCATAGCTATGATCTGACAACCCCCGGGTGCCTCGAAGGTCCCTGCAGGCGATGTTCTGCACCGGCGCCTGAGTGCCAGATTTTTATAGTTTGAGGGAACATCAACCCCCAAATCCTAACCAATGCTAGGCGCCCCCAAGCTCGCAGGCAAAGATCTTCCTACTACGTCTTGTGACTTCGGTTACTTCCAAATCGGGATTCTAACTCAATTTGCTTCACAGCCACAAAGTCTTGAAATAATGGCTGCCCATTTAGGTACATTGTACAACTAACTGGCTGGCTCTTGAATTTCGCCTTTGGGAGGAATTGAACCGGCAACCTTTTGATTTGCATCCTCGGAGCATAACCACTATGCTAT
>QKWP01000768.1:171591-198123 GCA_003550325.1 Gigaspora rosea
TTTTTTTGTGTAATTATGTTTTTGGCTTTGGTGGTTAACATGATCATACTGGTACTCAGATCTGAAATTGTATAATTTATAGTAAATTTGAACTTATATGATAATTTTGTATAAAGCTTTTAATAAAATTAAGTGTATAAAGTTATATTAAAATTTTGAGTCTGGATCTGAGTTATATCAGAGTTCTTCGGGGTCCTATCACACCACTGGTGCTCAACACCACAATGATTTTCACCAATCAAATTTTTTAAATGCAGTGTAACATAAAGATCAGATGTAACATAAAATTTTTGTTATTTTGCTTTTTTTTTAAAAAATACCTTCTAACTCAAAATTTTATTTATGAAACCACCTTTTTTTTTAAAAAAAAAACCTCTTGCAAAATTTTACTATATACTATGCCTCACCCTAACCCTAACTATTGCTTTACTTAACATTTATCAACTTTAACTTTTGTTTATTTTTTTTTGTTTATTTTTTTGATAATGTTATACTGCATACTGGTGTTTAACACCACTGGTTTGATTTATAATTACTGATTAATAAAAATTTAAGTTTAGCTATTACTATATTTAGTAATTCTGTTTATTATTAAAATTTAGAAAACCGGTCAAATGCAAAAATTTATTTAAACTTAATTATTTTAAAAACTGTAGCATAAAAGTTTTTAAACTTTTTTTATTTATAAGGTATAGAATTAAAGAATATATAATTTAATTTTTAGCTTGATACCTTATATTTTAGCTTTGTATAAATTTTTGAAAAGTGTCCACAATAATATGGTAGGCCACTGTATGAATTCTACTACCAACTAATTCAATTCAAGTTGACATAAAGTCGACAGATCGAAAAAATGCTAAGCAGAAGCAAGCGCTCTGTAAAACCAGAAATAAGAGCATGGCTGGATCCACTAAATTAAGCTCAAAGCTGGATTTGCACAATTGAGGCAATGTGAATAAATGAAGTTACGAGGCACCTATTTGTCACGAGACCATGACCAGCTCATGATATGATTGGTGAAATAATCAGCTGGATTGAAATTAATCAATTTTACCCAAGATCATAATAAATTTTACTAATAAATTATATTCATTCATTAAGTAAAAAATGCTAGCTGATAACTTTGCTATAGAACATGCTAACCACTAGGCAAAATGCTGACCTAGATCTGATGCATCTAAACTGAAAATTAGGGGATAGCTTATAAAAATTGATTGGTAAGTAAGATGTAATAATTACAAATATTGTTTTTGTTGTTAAGTAAATTTGTAAGGATGATATATTGGGTGAAGAATGTCGACTAAGTTTGATTAAATATGAGGTCATAGCTAAATGGCTATTTAAAGTGCATTTGTTTTTGCTGCTATCTTGATGCAAGTCTAGCTTTGTTGTTTGTATCACATGGCCTAATACGAAAAAAAACAGAAACAATAGTATAGCAATAGAATGGAGTTGTTTTACAAGAACTATGGTCACAATATTTTCTAATGAAATCTAGCTCAACCTTAACTACATATCAAAATAATAGGCAAGTTTTTATGGTAGAAGCCACGATAATTACAATTCAAACTAAATTTTAATCACATCCAATTATTACCAGAATAGTGGTAAGTTTTGTAACACAATTTTTTGCAATAGAAATTATAATTCTAATACTAACTTATTTTTAACTTTTATATATACTGTACTAGCAAGTAGGTTCTAAACAGAATTTTTTATGACAACTTATGCCAGAAAATCATGAAAATTCTATTGCGAACTATCTCAATTTAAATCACATGTATAGTAATAGAGCAGTGGGTAAGTTCTTTAACAGAATTTTTAATGGTAACTTATAATAAAAATAATGATAAGACCATTGGTTTGCATAAAATAGTATTCTAAAATTTCAGTCAGATTTTTTATTTATTTTTTTTTGATCTATATAAATTAATATGCTTATATTCATATCTAAAGCCACGCAAAGTTAATTTTTTGGTTTGCATAACATGGAATCAGAAATATAGATATTTTTTGGATCCATAGAGTAATTCAAAAAAATTAAGGTCACTATCGGGAGACACTAGAAAAAAAATTAAATACAGTGCAAGACACTTAAAGACTATATTTTCATAATTTGTCCCATTTTCAAAAATTTCATATTGAAATTTGATGTTTTTTTGATTTCTTGTATTCTGATTGGTCAAAAATTAATTAATAAAAATATTTTAAAAATAATTTTAAAAATAATTTTAAAATTAGCCAATAACAAAAAGCCAAAACATGTAACTTGTCCCATTTTTGGTTAAATTTCTACATATCATATAAAAATACTATATTTTTAAAGCTATATATTTTGAAAAGTTATTAAAACTTTTTTAAAAAATAAGGCCATTAAGTTGTAATAAATTGATTTAGCTATAAAATAGTGGCTTCCTTTTTAAAATATCTTTTTTAGATAATAAGTTATTAGCTTTTAAAGTTTGTGTAGTCTTTAAGTATCGCGCACTATAGCAAAAGTGAAATAATTGGCACAATAGAAATTTTTTTTAAAAAATTTTTTTTAAAAAAAATTGGGTTGGCAGGTAAGTTTATAACACAATTTTTTATAGTAAAAATTATAATTTCAATATTAATACATTTTTAATCTTTATGTTTACTATGCTAACAAGTTCTTAAACAGAATTTTATTTATGGGAATTTATGGCAAAAATTCAGAAAAGTTCTATTGCAAACTATCTAAATTTTAACCACATGTACTGTATATGTCTGAAAATAAGCTACTACCTAAAATATGCTACCTCCAAAATCTTAAAAAATTCATTAGCAGTTGCTATATATAAAACTTTTTTTTTACTAAGTAAACTTCAAAAGTTCTATTAAGTAAAGTTGTTCAGCGCATCAAAATACATCTTTGTAAAAATATGGTATTATTGACAACTTTTTATTAATACGTTTTTCAATTTTTTCAAAAAACTCAATATTTTGAAAATAAGCTACTTTACGATTTTCGTGTAATTTTATAGCCAAAAAGGTAGCTTAATTTTGGACATATATAGTAGTAATAGAGTAGTGAGTAAGTTCTGTAACAGAATTCTTAATAGTAACTTATAATAAAAATTATAATAAGGCCACGCATGTTAATTTTTTATTTTGCATAATACGGGAGTTCAAAATTTCAGTTGGTGGGTTAGATTTTTTTATTTTTTTTAAATCTATTGTAAATTAATATGCTTATGTTCACATCTAAAACCACGCAAGGTTAATTTTTTGGCTTGCATAACATAGAATCAAAAAATTTTGGATTTTTTTCAGATCTATTAGGTAATTCAAGAAAATAATAGCTACCATTGGTGATACTAAAAAAAAATTAAATAGCATAAATAGAATAATTGGCACAATTGAAATTTTTTAAAAAAAACTTTTTTTTTATAAAATTGAATTGGCAGATAAGTTTTGTAGAATAATTTTTTACAATAGGAATTATAATTTTGATACTAACTCATTTTTAACCTTTAGAAAATTAAAAAATTTTATTGTAAACTATCTCAGTTTTAACCACACGTTGTAGTAAGGCCATGCAAAGTTAATTTTTCAGTTTGTATAACCTGCTGCCCAATTTTTCCAAAAACAAAATTTTTTTAAAATTCCTATTGTGCCATTATTCCAATTTGCTATTTAATTTTTTCTCTTGATAATAGCTTGAATTTTCCAGAATTACCCAATAGATCTGATAAAAAAAAAAGATTTTCTAATTCTATGTTTTGCAAACCGAAGAATTAACTTTGCATAACCTAAGATGTGAACATGAAATAAATTAATTTAAGCAATACAAAGTTATTTTTTTTAGAAAAAAAAAATTCTGACTGCCAACCAGAATTTTGAAACATCAGGTTATGCAAAACAAAAAATTAATTTTGTGTGACCTAATAGAGCAGTAGTAAGTTCAATAACAGAATTTTTAATAATAACTTATAATAATAATTATGATAAGGCATGCAAAATTAAATTTTTGA
The DNA here is from genome assembly GCA_003550325.1 of Gigaspora rosea. Classification (NCBI taxonomy): domain Eukaryota; kingdom Fungi; phylum Glomeromycota; class Glomeromycetes; order Diversisporales; family Gigasporaceae; genus Gigaspora; species Gigaspora rosea. Next base: position 175,587 of record QKWP01000768.1, read on the forward strand.
TTTGTATAAAATGGAGTTCCAAAATTTCAAAAGGTGGGTCAGATTTTTTTTTATGTAAAGTTAATTTTCAGTTTTGCATAACATAGAATCAAAAAATTTTGGATCTTTTTCAGATTTATCAGGTAATTCGAGAAAATCAAGGCAGCTATTGGTAACACCATAGAAAAATTAAATAGCAAAAATGAAATAATTGGCACAATTGAAATTTTTAAAAAAAGTTTTTTTTTGTAAACTTGGGTCAGCATATAAGTTTTGTAACACAATTTTTTATAGTAAAATTATAATTTCATTACTAACTAATTTTTAGCTTTTATGTCTACTGTATTAGTAAATTCTTAAACAGAATGTTTTTATGGCAACTTATGCCAGAAAATTAGAAAATTCAGTTTTTAATAGTAACTTATAATAATAATTATGATAAATCGATATTGTTAAGGAATTGGAGATTAAAAGAATGAACACAGGGCATTAGCATCAAAATCCACAGAGATACTGAATATGTTTTAAAAGTAATTATAAGGCCACACAATGTTAATTTTTTGTTTTACATAACATGGTGTTCCAAAATTTCAGTCAGAGAATTAGATTTTTAATTTTATTTTTTTTTGTTATTTAATCTATTGTAAATTAATATGCTCATTTTCAAATCTAAAGCTATGCAAAGTTAATTTTCCAGTTTGTATAACATGGAATCAGAAATTTTTGAATTTTTTTTTTCAGATCTATTAGATAATTCAAGAAAATTAAGGCTTCCATTAGTGATACTGGAGAAAAAAATTAAATAGCAAAAACAGAATAATTGGCACAATTAAAATTTTTTTAAACATTTTTTTAAAAAAAAATTGAGTCAGCAATTAGGTTTTGTAATGTGATTTTTTATTGTAGGAATTATAATTCTGATACTAACTTATCTTTTAACCTTATGTAAAATTCTATTGCGAACTATCTCAATTTTAACTACATATAGTACTGGTAGTAATTGAGTTCAGATTTATTGCATAATTCAAGAAAATTAAGGTCACCATCAGCAACATCGAAGAAAAGATTAAATAGATTTGCACAAATGAAATTAAGCAAAAAATTTTTTTGAAAAATTGGGTAGCAAGTTATGCAAAACAAAAAATTGATTTAGCATTGCCTAATTCCAATGTCATGCGTACTGCATTAGCAATAATTTTGTATCTAAATTCTTACTGTAACACAGTAAAAATTATGTTATTTCTAATGCAACCAATTTGCTTTTAGCAACGAACTATAGTCACTGGAATAGCAAGTAACTAAAATAGCAAGTAATCACCTGCTATGGTCACCGAAATAGCAAGTAACCAGAATAGCAAGTAATCACTTGCTGTGGTCACTGAAATAGCAAGTAAGTTTTGTAACAAAATTTTTTATAATAACTTATGGTAGAAATCATGAAAAGTTTAACGCAAGCTAACTCAATTTTAACTATACGCCATAGTAAAGGAATAGTTAGTAAGTTCCATAACAGAATTATTAACAGTAACTAATAATAGAAATCATAATAATTCCAATATTATATTTACTGTATTAATAATAAGTTCTATAATTGAATTTTTTATTGTAACTCATAGTAGAAATTATATTAATTCCAAAGCAACCATCTCACTCATAACAACAAAACGTAGTCACTGGGATAGCAAGTAAGTTTTGCAACAAAATTTTTTACAGTAACTTACGGTAGAATTCTAATAACTAAAATACTAATCCTTAACTATTATATGTGCTCTATTAGTAAATTTTTTACAGTAAATAATATAAGAAATCATGATTACAATACAACCAACTCAATAGTAAAACATACTTTAATGCCTGGATAGCAAATACTAAATAAGATAGGTGGCGCGAAGTGCCACCTATCGAACTAGTATAATGAAAGTGTAACAATACAAGATTCTATTGAGAAAATTAACAATCACATCCGATTGTGGCAGTGGCACTACTCACATGACCAGTAAAATCGAAGGCCGTCCTGGTGGATTCGGGTTAGAATTATAGCTGATTATATATAGTATGGTACAGGTTTTAAAAATTAGCCTGCATTTTACTGACCTGCTTACTATAACTTACTGATTAGCTATAATTTCGGTATTAAGATAATCAGAAGGGGTGTAAAATAGCCATATTCCTGGATTCCCATTCATTCCATGTTGATCTGCTGTAACCTCTCAATATTTGGTTGATTCATGATTTACCGTAAAAAATTTTGTTACAAATAGACACATTACTGTCGTGATTATATAATTGTCAATGAATTTGAATTGTAATGACATTCTTGAGCTCATCACTATATTAGTCTTAACATTTTGATCACGGGTTGACCAATCAAAAAGCGTTAAAGCATAATAACTTGATTAATTTACTTTATTGCTATATTAGATTTAGCACACTGATCACATTTTGAATATGGCCATGGTTTTATTGGTTGGCAGATCAACATAAAACTATGAACTAAAGAATCACTAAGAAAATTGGTGATTATCAGATAATCTGTGTGGCAAAAATTCTGACCAAAAATTTACAAAAAATAGAAAAAACTAGGAATCAATCATCTAAAACTTGGTGAAATGTAATTTTTCTTAATATTTGCTAACATATTCACTATTTTTTTTATTGATTTCATGTTTTTCTTTTTATCTATTATGGAAAATTGTTCTTATTCTTCTTCTTGCACTTGCACTTATTCTTGTACTTGTTCTTAAACTTGAGACCAGCTTTCAAAATTTGTGAAATGTTTGATTGACTTTTCCAGCTATTTTTTTGCCCAAAATAGTTTGTAAATATTAGGTAATCAAACAAATGAAGCAAATTCGGCAAATTCACGTTTACGATTTTAAGAGAGTTATTTAAGCTAATAGCTAATTTGAAAATTAGTAGGACACGTAATGAATTTTATGGATCATCTGCAAATTTCAATAATTATTTTTCGTAATAACAGTTTAGTTTTTCGATAATATTTTTATATTATCGAAAAACTACACTGTTATTAATAAAAAATATTATCAAAATTTGGATGTTCATTGCAAAATTCATTATATGTCCCACTAATTTTCAAATCAGCTGTAATAAATAATTATTACATTCACATTTACCAAAGAGAGTGTAATATATTTATCGTCAGTTGGTCAAAATTGACAATTGCATAAAAGATATTTAGGATTATGATCCAGATAATCCTTATCCTTAATCTGTAAATATTATGGATCTATCCAGTTAAAATTAACATATTCGGGTATCCTATTCAATCTGAATAATCAGATCCATTCAAATTAATGTATTACAGATTGAACCACTATCAATAAAAGGTGAGTTAGTTGTATCAGGGTTATCAAGATTTTATACAATCTTACTTGATGCATAATATGTAATTAAGGTAGTTAATTTCATATTGGAAATGTGATTTCTGTCATGAATTACTGTAAAAACCTGTTACAAAATTCTCTTGCTATTCAGTACATAATATGCAGTTAAAATTAAGTCAATTTGCATTAAGGGCATCATTAGTTACTGCTGTACTGTAAAATTTTTATTACAAACTTTAATTGTTATTCCAATGACATGCACATATTATTATAGAATAAGCCATTGTGGTTTATAGCAGTAATAGTAAAAAGGTGATTTAAATTGTATTAAAGTTATTGTAATTTCAATCATGAATTACTATAAAAAATTCTATTACAAACTTATCTAACAGAAAATATATTTTAAGGCTGAGTTTGTATTAACATTATTTCGGCTTCTATCAAGAATTACTATAAAAACTATACAAAATTTCCTCATTATTTCTAATAATCACAGTATTAGTTACATAATGTTAAATGAAAATTTATTACATATAAATAAAATAAAAAATATATAAAATTACTATAAACCTTGAATTTTTGATATTTCTTCCCCTATATTAACTTAAAATCAAGAATATAAAACAAGAAAAAAAGAAAAATTGATCTTAAAAATCAAATTAAAATTTACCAATCTTGTACAAAACAAAAATATAATGTTATAGTAATAACCAATACCACTATGTTTGGATTGCTAAAGTTAGATATAATTACAGATTACTAAATCATGACTTGAATTTGTATAAATAGCATAATTGCTAATGCATGAATTTAATATAAAGTCTATTTGTATAATGCATATAACTAGGTAATCTAGTACCCAATTTGATAATTTGTAATAAAAAGCACAACAATTCCAAAGGAAAAGTTGCAAGTAGCTAATTAGTAATGTAAATATTTTACAAATAAACTAACCCTTCTCTTTGTACTTAAGGTAGCAGTGCCAGGTATAATATACTAGTGCTAAAGCAAGTGCTCTTATTTATTAAATTCAACTGAAAACTACTAAAATTGTGAAATAAATAACAAATCAAAACTATAGTGTAGGAACTCTTAAATCAACTAGTCCTATATATGTGGCAAATTTTAGATTAAGTTGAAAGTTGAGTTGGAGTCAATAAAATTGCAAAAAAGTTTGCAAATAAAAAAAAAACAGAAATATTGTATGTTGATAAATTAACTATTAAGTGATTGTTGGCGAAATAATACGAACCCAGTTTCACTGACATAACATTTTACTGACAAATACTCACTGACAAGTTCATTTTACTGCCAGTTTGTTTCACCAAAGTTCATTTCACTGATAAATTTTTTTTCAAAATGCACCCTAACTTTAGCCCTAATTTTACCAATTCTATCTAACCCTAATGACACTAACCAGATTACTTTGTTAGTGAAATGAACTTCGGTAAAATAAACTGTCTGTAAAATGAACATGTCGGTAAATAATTGTCAGTGAAATATTATGTCAGTAAAGGGATTGTTGATTAATTGATTGCTACCCATTAAACTGCCCTATCCCCATATTATCAATATCAAAAATTTTTATACAGGTAAGAAACTTGGACCTTTAACTTAGTGATAAGTTGAAAGTTGTATTAGAGCCAATAAAATTGCAGAAAATTTTACAAATAAAAAAAAAAACCTAACATAAAATATTTTTTTATAATTCTGCCCAGAATTATAATATCTTGGCTAGCATTTTGGTAATTCTGAGCAAAATTATAGTGGCCAAATTTTATAGTTATTAATAAAAACAGTTAATTTTAAACCTTTATAAAAGTATTTAAACTTAATAAATTAAAAAAGAAATTCTATAACTTTATTCTTAAAGTCTTTCTCTACATTTTTATAAAAAGAAAAATTGTTCTAGCTATACTAGAAAATCAGAATCTGATCTAAGTCCGAAGCAAAAAAATGAAATTCTTTATGTGTAAACTAGAGCGAGTTACACTGATTGATGATCATCACGGGGCCCATATTGCTCAAATTCTATTGGTTCTTTCGGCCAGACATTGCATAGATGTGCATTTAAATGTGCTAGAACGTAATAGTCCTCGCTTTGCTTCGGACAACTAGTTATTTTTTTATATTGTTTTAAAAATTATCAATTTCATTTGTTGATTTAAGAATTTTTGCACTGTAGGTAGTTGAACAGCTCTTGCCAAATATATTGAAATCATACTATGTGATAGTTCAAAAGATTTGTAGTTATTGAATTTGCTATAATTAGTGAATTATAGATATCTAGCAACAATTGTATATAAATAACAAGTACATTGTTTAATAGAATATTTAGTTCAAGTGAAACAAAAACAGAAAAGGACATTGTTAGTAGAGTTATAAATAAAGGTGCAGACATTTGCTAGATCAAAGGTAGTTACCTCCACGTCAAACGTCACGTCCATACGTTACATTTTGCCGTGACGTATAAAGTGACGTATGACGTATAGCCGTATATAGTGTCATATGAGGTATAGCCGTATGTAGTGCCGTATGACGTATAGCCATATGTAGTGCTGTATGACATGTAGCCGTACGCAGTGCCGTATGACATATAGCCATATGCAGTACTGTATGACGTATAGCCATATGTAGTGCCATATGACGTATCTGTGAGCCAGTGAGCTGTGTGTAATAGTGCAGACATGGTGGCATATGACTTGTAGTAAAATTTTAGTTTTTGATAATTGGGTTTGATCTATACGTGATTATACCTACTGACTAAATTAATGCAAAACGAAATTAAATGGTAAATATTCATGAACTTGAGTAGTTTATTTTTAAGTATAAACATTTTTTATATATGCCTCCTAAATAAAATGAAATTAAAATAGTATCATTCATTCAGTAATACTTATTTCTGAATGTTTGATGTTCATTCTCCAATTCAAATTTACAGCAGAATCCTAGGTTCTCATCATTCACTAAATTGCCGCATTTAGTGCTTTTTGAATACCATTCGAATGCCATCACTCCCCTTTTCATAACAATTTAGCAGTATGTTATTTATTAATATCACCTATTAGCATATCAGGAGATGCTTATGGTTTTCCATTTTCTTGATTTTAAGTGACATTTGAACACTTTATGTTCGTCCAATTCCATGCTCATAACAATCACCAACATTAAGTGTTCCTCTACCATGTCTCATCTCTGCTGGATTTTGACAATAATAGAATGCTTTACTTTACATTCGTTCTTTATAGTTCAAATCTCATAACGAGACAATCATCAACATCAGATGTTTCTTTAGCAAGCCCACCAATACCACCCATCTCAGCGAAACTTTGTAGAGGATCAAATATCTTGATCATTGTCGACTACAAATGCCAGAATTTTTTTTCCATCAAATTCAGGTTTGTGTTTAGAATTCACATGATTTATCATACTAACAATTCTATTTTCTATCCCATTAATCGATTCACTTTTTACTACATTTTATATTAATATCATCTCTCTTCTCATGACTAAGTTAGTTAATTCTTTAATATCTGACTTCATTCTTTCAATTTTATTAACGTTACCATTTTCTTTCCCAATATCACAACAGTAAATACCGTATTAATGTACCGGTACTTGAAAATTTTATTTTTAATACATAAATTATTGATAAATTAACATGAATAGAATAAAATTAAACGACAAATATTCATAATAAAAAAAAAACTTGGCGACTATTGTATTAGTCCTATAATTTGAATAGAGCAAAAAAAAATCTGTTTTCTACTTTGCTGACCCAACTGGGAATTATAACCAATATTAGAACATACGGCTATATGGCATGCAGCACTACATATGACTACTACATAGCATCGCATTGCACTGATCATGTCGCATTGCACTGTTCACGTTGCATTGTACTGTTCACGTCGCATTGCACTGATCACGTCGCATTGCACTATTCACGTTGCATTGCACTGTTCACGTCACATTGCACTATTCATGTCACATTGCACTATTCACGTCACATTGCACTATTCACGTCACATTGCACTATTCACGTCTCACTACACTAGTTACGTCAATACGTCAAACGTCAAATGTCACGTCACTTACGTCACATCAATATGACCTCTAGGGTAGTATGTCCTCTATGTTATAGACGTGGTGACGTAGGTAGTGACTACCTTGAGAAATGTCTGCACTTTTAGTTGTAAAGTTCAAATGAATAAGAACATTAAGCAATAGTAAAACTTTACAGAAATTAGCACTTTTTTTAATGAGTTTAAGATAGTTTAAGTTAATATTAAAGTTATTAATATTATTTTTTTTTATAATTAAAAGATTATTTTAAAATTTAATATCTAAAAATAAAAATATTTGATAATTATAAATTATATAAAATAATTATATTATTAATATTATTTTTTTTATAATTAAAAGATATTTTAAGATTTAATATCTAAAAATAAAAATAAAATTATAGTTTGATAATTATAAATTATTATAAAATAATTATTTGATTATTGTTTAATTTTGGAATACCTATTTCTACTATAGTTATACAAAAGTTTCTATTTTTAGATTTTAATATAATATTGTATATTATAATTTTAATTATCTTCAATTAACCCAACTTGATTAGGTTACCAAAATAAGCCTTGTATAATATTATATGTTATCCGACATACTCATATGATCATGGAAAAATTTCTTACTGTTATTTTTTCATGTGTTATGACGTAAACATGGTTATTTAAATTGAAACTCAGCGAGCAACTCCCTACCAATCGTGATCATAAATTGCTGGATAACATCAAAATTGGGCAAATTGTTGAATACAGTAATTTGGCAAATGATTGGCTACACGTGCTGCAGAGCTACACGTGATTATTTGCCAAATTACCATTATTCTACAATTTTTGCCCAATATTGTATACATATTAGTGGTATGTAACCAAAAATTATTTTTGCGAAAACAATATACTGGGCCTTTGTATAATGTAAGTGCATATGTTGTATACTAGTATATGTACTGTGATTGGATATTGCTAATAGACATTGGCTTAGGTTAGAGTTAGGTTACCAAAATAAGACTTGTATAATATTATATAAAATTATTTTTGCAAAAACAATGCACTGGGCCTTTGTGTAATGTAAGTGCATATGTTGTATAATATAACCAATATATGTACTGTCAGTGTTGTCATGGGACACGGACATGGACGGCGGACAGTCCAGGATGGTACGTCCGGGACATGTCCGCCCAGAATTTTTTTTGTCCCGGACATTTGGCGACTAAACACGTGATCATCAACCAATAAAATTCGTATAATTCCGCAATTTGATTGGTTTTACCCGGCGGACATGTCCATCATGTTGGGACATTATTGCGGACATGTCCCGGACGTCCCATCCCGGACTGTCCGCGTCCCTGAAAAATCGGCGGGACAATGTCCATGTACAACACTGTGTACTGTGATTGGATGTTGCTAACAGACATTGCCGCTATGATTCGAACAATTAGTTTTTAGAGTTAGGGTTAGTACTAGAGTGAAGATTAAAGTTAGAATTAGGTTTATTATTTTGAATTCTAAAAATAGAAAATCGTGTATAACTATAGTGGAAATAGCAAAATACCATAGTGGAAATAGTAATCTCTTAATTTATTTTAAAATGTTTTTAAGATTTTATTAAGATTTTTTAAAATGAATATAAGAATATTTTAGAATTATTTTAAGATTTTTATAAGGGGTATGGTGATATAGTATAGTTGGATTGATGTTATCCCCAAGTAGTTATAGCAAAGATACTGAGTTTGAATCCCACTAGAGACAATTTTGAAGAATTTACCTGTATTACAGTAACCTGGACTCTGAGATTGGATTTACAAATCTGTTTCCTAGATTATACCAACTTGTATTAGGAGTTCTGGTACTGTGTTATGCACTTAATTGGGTGCATAGATTCTAGAAAGTGCAGGCACTGTGTTTATGCACAGAACCATAGGACAAAGAAAACCATATTTGACAAGGACTAAGTAAAGAGGTTGCTGGACTTTTGATGGTATCTAAACAGAAATTGGACAGGAACTGATAGGCAGTAGACTAACCAGAAGCAGACATACAACAAAAAGAGTTTATGGTGAACCCTACCTACTGGACTGCTGGAGTCACACAGGAGAAAAAGAACTTGTGTTTCAAAATCATGTACTAGGAAAAGGGAGTCTCTGGGTTCGTCAGAGCAGATCAACCCTTCTAGATCCACAGATTGGAAGTAGAAATGCAACTGGCAGAAAGAAAGCTTCTAGGGAAAAAAACCAAAAGAGGAATGGGGCAGTACTAGGTTCAGATAAACTTTATAAGGGCAGAAGTAGGTAGTGATATTAGTTGCAGATAAACTCTAACTGCAAGTGTTTCACCTCTATGAATGCATATGTTACCAAAGTGTAGGTGATACCTGTATGAATCAAGGACCACCCTACAAATTTCCTACTGAGAATAAATTTATCCTAAAAAATGTGATTAGTATACTGAACAGAGTTTCAGTAATACTAGATGGATTGGCAGGAGGCAAGGATCAGGGAGTTTAAATAGGTGACACTAGTATGTGGGTTGCAGGATAGCAGCTAGTGTAGAACCTTCAGGTGGCTACTTAAATAGGAAACCAAAAGTTGCAGATGAGGCTAGTTGTACTCTCGTCAATGTACATATGTCGAATGTTTCTCTATATATGGCATCTAGCGTCTGATATATCTTGAATAAACTCATTCCCAAAGTGGGCACTTTAATACCAAAAAAAAAGATTATTATAAGATTATTTTAAGATTATTTTAAGATTGTTTTAAAATTATTATAAGATAAGATTATTATAAGATTATTTTAAGATCATTATAAGACATTATGAATATAATAAGATTATTATAAGATATAATCTTAATAATTTTATTATAATCTTTAAAATTATAATAAATTAATAAAAAATTAAATAGTTTCTGTAAAGTACATATCTAAGCAGTGTTGGAAATCTGGTTTGAAATTTATGTTCTTATGAGAACATGTTTATTTAATGTTTTCAAAAATTTTTATGTTTTCAATTAGAAAAAAATTTTTTCTCTCTTTCTTTCTTTCTCTTTCTTTCTTTTTCTCTCTTTCTCTTTCTTTCTCTTTTTCTTTTTTTCTCACTTTCTCTTTTTCTTTCTTTTTCTCTCTCTTTTTCTCTCTTTTTCTCTCTCTCACATTCTTTCTCACTCTTTCTCACTCTTTTTCACTCTTTTTTCACTCTTATTTTCTTTCTCTCATTCTTTTTTCACACTTATACTTTTATACTTTTAGTTATTTTTTAATTTTATTTTTAATTAATATATTTAAAAATTATTAATAAAAAATATAATTTATTTAACAAACTATATAAATAAAGCTAAGTTATTCATAATAATAAGATTATAACTTCATATGTATATTTTTTTAAAATTAATATTTTAGGTTTTTGTATATTGTTGGAGATGTTATTGGCTTGGCTCAGCTTATCTATTTAAGCTTTTAACATCTCTCAAATATTTAAATAAATAAATAAATATAATATGTTATTCCTTTTTACTATAATAAATTTATAGATTCAAAAAGATTCTCACTATAAAATTTTAAAATATAGCATTAAAATTTAAAATCATAATAACTAAAGATTTGTTAAGTAATTTTCTTATAAAATTATCATCATAGTGAGTTTAGCTCTTTGAAATTTAAGATATTATATGTATATCAAAGTTTATATAATAAGTGCTATATTGCATCAAACTAGAAATGGATAAACCAATAAACTATTTTATCTAAAATTTTTTATAATTCAAGAACAATTAAATTGTTCTCTATTTTAACTAACTAATAATTAAATATTTATTAGCATAATTATTTTAAACTGCTATATTAATAAAAATAATTTTTTATTATTTTATATATTTACATTGAGAACATATTTTTCAAACTTAATGTTTTCAAAAAAAATTTAATAGAGAACATCTTAAATTTTGTAAATGTTCTCAGATTAAAAGTGATGTTCTTAGAAGAACATGAGAACATAAAATTTCCAATACTGTATCTAAGTAGTAAAACAAAATAAAAGGCAGTGATCTTTTGATAGCATCTATAACAAGAATTTTATTTATAGTTACATCTCTATATAATTACCAAAATAGGGTGCAACCAACTTGTGATTATAGAGAGGACTGCCTATCCCTTAAACTGTCTGTTTTAGTAGGCAAATTTGTCTGCTAGAATTTTTAATGAATTTTTAAAATTTGGTTCTGATTTATTTTTATTAAAAAGCAAGTTATAGTGTGGTGACTTAGGGAAGTTGGTAAGTTGTCACCCCCAAGTGGCAGGTCGTGAGTTCAAATCCCACTGGCGACGCTTTTGAAAAAAAAGATCTGTGTTCTGGTAACTGTTTCTTGTCGATCGGTTGGGTACATCACCTGTAGTCCTTGGTTACCATCTTGAATGGGAGCTTTTGGGCGAAGTTGTATCTCATTACACAGACAAATCCAAGGAACCGGAGAAACAGAAACCCATTTGGCAAGTCCCGAGTAAGGAGATAGCTCTGATCTTTGACGGTGCTACCAAAATTGGAATTTGGACCGAAACCGGAGAACCGGACATTGTCCTTGGGGACAAGGTCTACCAACCTGGCCGCCGGAGTCGCACCGGAGGAAAAGGACCCATGTTGAGGAATTGGGGACCAAGGGGAGAAAAACCATAATAACACCTAATACAGGTAGATCAACCCTTCCGGGCCAACTGGATTGGAAGTCTGGGATATACCGGTGAAGGACCGGAGGAAAATAATGGTGGGTACCAGGGTTGGAGTGAACCTTACAAGGGCAATAGTAGGTAATGGTAGCAGTTGCAGGGGACTCCCTGACTGCAAGTTGTTTGCCTCAGTGAATGCATAAGTTACCGAAAGTGTAGATGAATACCTGCGAGGGACAGGTATCGCTCTACCAGGTTTACCGCAGGGGCAAATGCCCTCCAATAGGTGTTTGGCTAAAGCCTCAGAGTACTTTTAACAGCAAATTACTCTGTGAAAGGATATATTGGATGGAACATTGAACATGGGTAGAAGCCAGAGAGTTTAAATAGGCATTCCCCTAGTTGGGTTGCAGGTATGGCATCTAGTGTAGAACCTTTGGGCAGACTACTTAAATTAAACAACCAAAAGTTGTACTTGTGGCTAGTTGTACTCTCGTTATACAAATGTAATATGTGGTACAGTCATACTGACCGGGCCAACCTGCTTGTACCAATAAAGTGCTAGGGTACCTAAGTGGTCACCTTAATATTATAATAAAAAAAAAAAAGCAAGTTATTTTAAATTTTTTTTTAAATAATAACTATGAATATATATTATATTTTAATGATTTTAATTTTTATATTTCTACAGAAAAAATTTAAATTGATTATAAGCTAAAAAAATTTGAAATTTTTAAAAATTTTTGATTTTTAGAGATTTTATTTTTGACCATTGACAAACTTTTTAAAATTCTAAGAATATGTCCCCAATAATTTTGATACAAATTATAGATTAAGTTATTATAAACAATTTTTATTATAAAAGTTTTTATAATTTTATAATTAAAATTTTAACTTTAATTAATAGAGAAAAAATTTTTTCTCTTCGAGAACATATAAAAATTTGAAAATTTTTAAAAAATTTTGAAAAAATTTTATAGTAAAAGTAAAGAATTGGCTATATTTGAGCCAAGTTTTCTTTTATATTTAAATATATATATAATTAAAATTTTAATAGATATCAATTAACAATATGCTAAAGTTTTATTTTAGCTTAGTAATAGGGGGACATATCCTTAATAAAATTTTTAGTAATTTTAAAAAAAATGTAAAAAAATTTCTAGTGGGCAAATTTGCCTGCTGGATGGTTTAAGGAATATATATTTAATAAAAGGCCAAAAGGCATGACCTTATCTAAAAAAAACTAAATAAAAATAATTTTATTAATAAAATTATACCAATTCAAAATTTTACTAATTGATTTAATTTTATTCTAAATAAACTTGTTTAGTACCAAAAAATACATCATTTAGTCTATTTTATTTGAGTTAAAATTTGAGATAAAGATGCTTAATTTTGAATGTTTAATAAAATTTTCCAAAATTAAGCATCATTTTTTAAATTTTAAAGAATGCTAATTTAATGTATTTTAATGCTGAACAAATTTATTTAGTGCAAGAAGTTATAATCACAAAATTACTATTTCTAATAGACTCCTTCTTCTCCTCCTATTAGTATGTTTTTGATAGAATAAAAAATAACAATTGATTTATTTACCATTTTTAATAGAAATTTAAAAACTATACTGCTATTAAAATATAAAATTATATATAAAAAGTTGCTACCTATTATTACTGCACAGTCTGATTATAAGATCAACATATAATATAAAATTCAAAAAATAAAGAATCAGAAATAATTTATATGGATATCAGCTATTTCTATTTAGTAAAAATTTTTAATTCAAATATCTTAATATCATTTTTAGATATATAATTCAAAGAGTATTAATAACTAACTGAATATATTACATCTATAGTTTTATTGTTAAAAAATTTTTTGTTTTTATTCTCTTAAAATATGTATCTAAAATAATGCTCATAGGTATTATTTATACAGAGATAATGTTATAAATTAATTATCAGTTATAGATCATGACTTCATTATAACAAGCAATATTATGAGAAATTAATTTTGAAGTTCCTCTAAGGCCCTATTAGAAGGGTATATAAATTATTTTTTATTTTTTATTCTATTAGAAACAGTATTAATAATCTATCAGAAATAGTATTTTTGCATTATAATCAATTAAAATATACTAAGTAAAATAGTATTTTTAATAATATTATTTCTTCAAATTTAAGAAAAATAAGATATCAATTTGATGTAGTTTTGGATCTGAACTAATGATGCCTGACGAAATTATTTTTGCATAACGAATGATGTCATCATGGTTTCATCATGACAAAACCTTGATGATTGATGAAACCTCTGACAATTGATGAAACCTATCATGAATTGATGAAATCTATAACAAATTGATGAAACCTATGACAAATTGACGAAACCTATAATGTATTGACAAAACCTATAATGAATTAATGAAACCTATAACAAATTAACAAAATCTATGACGTATTGACGAAACCTTGACGAAGTCTCTAACCATTGATGAAATATTGGCAACTGATTCAGCTAATAATTAAACAACAAGCTTCTATATAATGATCTTTAGATACACTAAACCTTAAATTGTTTCAAAAAAATGATATTTCATTATAATGTTTATTGGCTTTTTTCTTTTTTCTTTTTTTGCACATTCAAATATATGTCAGGTTAATCTGGCAGTTATTTATGTCAGGTTGATTCAGAATACCAGTCGAGAATACTGGTAATCAGGTTGATCCAGAATAGTCAAATTTGTGCACGCGTTTATTTTCGTCAATTCCAGATCAACCAAACATAGATTCCGAACACATTAAAAAGGAAATTAAATTTTGTAAATAAACAAAGTGTTGGAGACTACAACAATATATTGGTGCTCATTATTTGCAAAATTTCGGTTTTGTTATTTTTAATTAGTGCACCAAGGTCGATCTAAACATTGGTTTTCAAGTATTTTCGCATCTCTTCCTTTGTAAATAAGTAAAATCACGATAATAATAATATACTGGTTATCTTAGCAACCTATATTGATTCTCTATCGCTGTTATTAATTATGCATTATCACTTAAAAGATCGTTTTTTATCTCTTATCGTTATCATTATTAAAACACTTCTTAACTTTTTATAAACGTGGTAATTAACTCTATTTTGTATGGAATATAACTTTTCAGGTTTCTTCATTGATTTCGTCAATTCATCATCGATTTCATCAATTCGGCATAGGTTTTGTCAATTCATCATAGGTTTCGTTATTTCATCATAGGTTTCGTCATTTTGGCATAGGTTTCATCATTTTGTTATAGGTTTCGTCAATTCGTCATAGGTTTTATCAATCATCAGGGGTTTCATTAATTGTCAATTCATCAATTAGAAATTACCTGACGAATAGTTTCATCATTCGTCAATGACGTATATTTCGTCATTTGTCAGGCATCATTAATTTGAACAAGTTTAGTTAGTACAAGAAGTTATAATCAATTAGTAAAATTTCAAGTAATTTAACATTTTTAATAATTTTATATTCAAAATACTATAATTAACTAAATTTTACTAATGGACTCTTACTTATTATTTTAAGTAAACTTGTTTAGTATTCAAATATATATGTGTATATTTAGACTACAACTAGTTTGCAGACTTTGGACCAGACCTGGACCAAATTTATAATTGAGTTTGAGTCTGGTCTGAGTTTGAAATTTAGTAAAATTTAAAAGTTGAGTTTGGTTCTAAACCCAGACTAGCTAGATGGACCAAACCTAGACTTAAACCTAGAAGCACTAGAGTTAATGCTTCTACTCTAATTTTAAGGTCTCAAAACTCTACTAAGTTGCCAACTTGTACTCTTTTTTATTTTTAAGTACCAATGCAATTCTTTTATACTTTTTATATCATAGCAGGTTTTTAGTGCTATAAAAAATGATATTAAAGTAATATATATTAGGGCTGTTAATCAGTCTGGTCCGGACCGATGGTCCTTCGGTCCGTCCTGGGACCAGGCCAGTCCAGTCCTTTTTAGGACGAACCGAAAGGACCCTTGGTCCTAATAGTAAGTATCAAATAAACTAAATATTATCTTGATAATACGCATTTTGAAACAACTATAAAATGTTTTTGGTTAAAATTCAATTACAAACCCCTTAGTTTGTTAAACAAGATTAAACTACGTTTAATGTATAATGCGAATGGGATATTGTCAATGTTAATAAAATAGAGAAATTTATTAATGACAGTAATGGCATAATTAGTTGATTTACAATTTGTACTATATTTGTGCGAAATAACACCTATGAGCATTATTTAGGAACACAAGTTTGAAACAAGCTAATGATTAATTTAGTCGAGAATTTTTAATGATAAAAATTATAATTTGCATTCGACTAAAATTAACTATTAGCTTGCCTCAAACTTGTGATCCAAAGAACTATATACAAATATAGTATATTGTTCAAATCTGAAATAAGTGTAATCTGCTCAATCCGCATGTAAGTAATGAATGTACCATTATTGTCAAATTATAGATTATTAGTTTTTTCAATATCGGTACACATTGATAAGGATTTACGTATAATGTGGATCATCTGGATTTAAAGATTACAACGCCAAAATATCGCATACTAAATTTGGCTAATTTATTTTGAAAATCAAATTTGTATACTTTCTATTAAGCATATTACAGATAATTAATTATTGAAAAAAATCATTGTTGTATTGTGATATTAAGATAGTAATACTAATAAATTTAAAAATTTCATTATACTGAATGGCATGATTCTAATAGTATTCAAACTATGAGTGGAAATAACCCGATACTAGTAGTATACTTTATTTTTATATTTTTTTTATTAAATATATTAATTTTATAAATTTTTAAGTATTTGACAGATATGTAAATGCTAACAATATTTTATTAATAAATATATTTTTTCTATACAAGTAACATCTGATCGTTTTGTTGATTACTTTAATTTTTCATATATTATGACAATTTTTGTCTTAAATCAGTACGAGATTGAACATTTGGCATGCCCAATTATGATTATATTATTCGAATCTTAAGTGGTTAAAAGTGACAAAATATCTTTTTAACTGATTTTAACAATAAAGTTCATATTTACGAAGTTAATTAAATGAGTTATTTTGCTATATTAATATACTATATTATTTTCTAATTCATAATTTATGTAGAACTAAATTATCAAACGTGTAAATATCATATAAGCAAATATTATTAATTTGAAATGTTTATTGTAATTCTTTATAATGAAAAACTTAATTTACTGTTATAGCAAAAAAGTATTATATTGATCATTGGTCTGTCCGGTCTAGCTCTATTCGGTCCTATTTCGGTCCTGGACCGCGTCCGGTCTGGTTTTTTAAAAGACTGGTCAGTCTTTTAACCAGGACAGACCAGATGGTCCGATTAACAGCCCTAATATATATTGGCAGATTTTTGGAAATTAGTATTAAAATTTCCAAAAACTTTTAATAGTGAATAACTTCAGAACCACTTGTCTGTTTTCAATAAACAACTACTAAAATATTGACCTCTATGAGATAATTCTAATGGATCCAAACTATTAAAATCCAATTACAAAATTCCAAGATCATTAATAATTTGTTTCACTTTGTGTATTTTAGAATTGGTTTATCCAATCCTAAAACACTCAAAGTGACACCAATCTCTATTGATCTTAGGTTCTGTAATTGGACTTTAATAGTTTTGGATCCATTAGAATCATTTCATTAGAACAAACATTTTGGTAGTTGTTTTATCAAAAACAGATCAGTGGACCAGAAGTTATTCACTGTTAAATATTTTTAGAGTTTTTAATAGTAATTTTAAAAATCCACTAATATGCAAACAACAGTAATGTAATAAGGGTCATTAGGGTGATATATAATATTATAGCTGATTTGAAAATTAGTAGAACATGTGATGAATTTTGTGATAATATCAGCAAATTTTGGTAATTATTTTTTAATAATAAAATTATGGTTTTTGATAATATGATTTTGTCCAATCTAAATTATACTATGATAATATATTGGCCAAAAATTATATTGACAAAAAACTATATACTGTTATTACTGAAAATAAGTATAAAATTTGGATAATTATCACAAAATTTATCACATGTCCTAATGTTGTAGACAAAACCCAAATATTTAACCAAATCCAAATCTCAATTAGTTTTGTCCAATATGCAAATTTCTAAAATTTCTAACAAAATCTGTAATGCCATATTATAAATAGTTTGAAATTGTCTAAGCTATGTTTAAAAAGTGATCGAATAATGTAACATTTTTTTGGTTTATACTTCTGTAATTGATATGTTGATTAGACAATTACATATACAGGCAGCTTCGCTACCCAGTTTCAACTGCTGTTAAACTTTCCAAAACTGATATCTGATATGCATAGCTGACAGATTTTGTACTACTATTGAGAGCTCATCAGATTTGATAACATAAATGATTAGATTTATATGTTAAACCAATCCTTCAAAGCCATTAACCTGTCAAATCTAATAAAAATTAATCTATCATATCTGCTTTCACTAATAGCTTATAAGGTTTTTGAATTTGATAATTCTCAATACTAACAAAATCTGTTCACTATGCATATCAATTTTCAGGAATTTAATAGTATTCAAATTTGTGAATATATCTATTACTACTTATGTATGTGTAAAGGTTATTAATTTATCAGTGCACTTAGAATATGTATAAATAATTAGGATCACAATGAATCCAGTAAAGAATTGAATGTTTCATTAAATGATACATACTGTTAAACTTGCCAAAACTGATATGCATAGTGAAATGAGGGGTAATCAGATTTGAAAACCTTATAAACTTTATATTCATATAGCAGGTAGATTAAATTTTATTAGATCTGACAGGTCATTAACTTTGACAGAATCGGTTTTGGAATTCAACAGTATTTGAACAAATTGGCATAAATGTTATTATAGATTTGAATTTCAGATAATATCATAAATATCGAAAGTATCAGATTTTTGTCTTGATTTTGGAATTTGGAATTCTTATTTCGAATCACCTTATTAAATCTGAAATATTTCAAAAATGAAAAAACAATTGCACCTGCAACATTAATGTGTCCCATTATAGCTGATCTGAAAATTAATAGGACACATGATGAATTTTGTGATAATGTCACAGGTTAAACGTGATATTTCCTGATGATCATCAGAAGTACACTACGCCACATTATCATGTGACAATCGATTAACAATCATAATCAATCCGAAGTACAATTAATTGTTCATAATCGATCATACATACTCGAGACTCAGCTTATAACAAATAACAAGAAATCTAGAAAGAAAACAAAAATTATGAATTAGCTAAAATTAATACTACTAAACATAACCATCATTATTATAATCATTTAATACTTATTTTCACAAACCCTTTAGTTATAGTGATTGTACTGGGATTCTTCTGTGATCAGAGATCAGTGATTTTACCATGATCTTTCGTGATGAAAGATCGATTATCCCAAATCCCATTAAATTCATTAGTTTACCGAAAGTTATAAAAACTCTATAATTTTGTCTCTTGTAAAAGACACTCATCTTTTTGAGATTCCAATATCCCTATAATAAAATTACCTTAATAAATTGTCAAATCACCAAAATCACAGCTCTGGCGAGTTACATTAGTTAATAAAATTCTATATTTTCGTGTATTACATATAAAAGGATACAATTCTGCCTCTAACATTTGGTGGTGACTGTAAGATAATCGAATTCATAAAAATTTTACATCTTACCTATTAATAATGAATGAAGAACAGTTTAATAAGTTCATGGAAGCCATGACTAATTCGGCTACCAAAGAAGGACTTAAAACCCTACTGAAGGAGAATAATTTAGTGAAAGTTAAGTACTTTTATGAAACCGACGATGAGGATCCTTTCGAATGGCTTGATGATTTTAAAAGAGCATCGGAAGCCAATAATTGGACCGAAGACCGTATGGTAAAAATTGCGTCCAGGTACTTGAAAGAAATGGCGGCTGTATGGTACAAAGCAATCAAAGAAAGCGTCGAGTACTGGAAAGTAAGAGAAGAAAATGAAACAGATTGAGGCAAAAGTTTTTACCATTTATTTATAGAACAATTTGTTTCGAAAGAATGTCAGCATTATTGGCAGATGGAACTATATGAATTATGACAAAAAGATACGGTGAGAGTGGATGTCTATGCCACAAAATTTACAAAGTTACTCAATAGAATTAATGTTGATAATGGTTTTTCTGATGGATTCATAGTCAGAATGTTTTTAAACGGTCTGAAAGGCAATAATGCCACTTTAGTATCTGTAGCTGTACCTAAAAATCTAAATGAAGCTATTGCCGCGGCCAAGAGGGTCGAAGCAGGAGGAAACTACGGACGACAGCCTCCTGATGTTATAAGCGAACAGCAACAAGTAGGGAATGAGTTAAGAAACTTAAAGAGAACTATTGAAAACTTAACAATAAACTATGCAGCTTTGTCCACCCAAATGAAGGGTACGACAGTTAGAGTTCCGCATGGGCTTGGACTATCCATGGATATCCATGGATATGTCTAGCATAGGCCGGGCTTGAACATTATTATGGGCTTTTGGGTCGGGCCTGGGCTTGACAAAATCGGATCCAATATAATTGGATTGAGCCCAAGGCATTTATGTTCAGATCCAATAGCCCACGGATATATCCATCGAGATTAGTGATGCGGTAAAATCATCCCAATAATTGCTATAATGCATAAGCTTTACCAAGCCATATCCTATATCTGAGATAGGCTATACTTAAGTTTCTGTAATATGCACAAAATAGTCATTATTAAGTATACGTACGTACATACATACACATTATTTCTTGGCGTATTTACATTATTTCTATAGAATGATATTTTTAGGTTTCCCACACCTATTATAGTTGCTGTCGCTGTTTGGGGCGGTCCAAACCATGTGATAATTAGCATCACATATGGTTAAAACTAGGTTAATACCGGGTTAAAACCATAGGTGATGCTAATCATCACATGGTTTGGACCGTCCCAAATAGTCTGAACAGCGTACATAAAAAAAAACATGTAACTTGAAAAGTCTAAAATTAATCTTGATTACGTAAATATTAAACATCTTAAACATACATAAATTTTAAACATTTTAAATTTTAAACATCTTAATTAATCTTAAATTTTAAACAAATTTTAAACATCTTAAATTTTATTATACATCTTAAATTTTAAACATCTTTCTTAAATTTTAAACATCTTAAATTGATGGAAAAAAAATTGTCAGAATTCTATTTTTTAAGTCTTGTAAAATAACTTGTTATACCAAACGACAGTACTATTACACCCACAATCACTATAACTTCGAACTATAAATACCAGTGCAACTGCTACTGCCATACCCGCAAATACTTGATTCTTTAATAAAGTATATATATTTTTTTAATGAGTTTGAGAATTATAATATCATATATTAGTACCGAAGTTAGGGAGCACTTTGTCCAATTACAAACTTTAGTTCGCAATAGATGGTATAATCACTATTAATTAAAATACCAACCAATAATCTTGAGTTCCTGATGTATCAATCACATGAAATCGAATATATATATATACACGCGTATATGTCATTTAATATAATTCATCTTCATTAGAAATTGACACGCTTCCCGTTAACTACAGTATTTTAAATAAAAGTCAAGGTTAGTAAATCTTAGTAACATGTATAATAGTTTGTAGCTTAATAATAATTGCCAGAATACTTATTTTTTTAAGCATAAAATTTTTTTTATTAGCGTTTTTGATTCATATTTAGAAAATTTTGATAACAAAGTAATATGGAAGTTGATACAGATTTAGTTATGCCAAGTGATTCGGTATCGAACCATGAAGCAAACTATGAGGCAAGCTATGAAGCAAACTATGAAGCAAACTACGAATCAAGCCAAGAAGCAAGTCATGAAGCAAACTATATGGCAAACCATGAGGCTAACTATGAGGCAAACTATGAGGCAAACGATGAGACAAACCATGATACTAATGACGAGGCTTCAGTAACTACTACTAGTGGGACTAGTAGGTCTAGAATTAATAATAGAAAGTTGTTGTCACCTGTTTGGAACCATTTTACATTGATAACTTCAGATGAGCCTAATAAAGACAAGGCAAAATGTAATTATTGCAAGAAAGAATTTTCTCAAAAACAATCGTCAGGTACTACACATTTACATCGTCATTTAAAGTCTTGTATTAAGTATAAAAAAGCCTTGGGATCTTCAAATTCAAATTCTAAAAATACTAGAGGTCAAATACAGCTTACTTTTAATTAATCTACAAATTGGGTTTATTCTCAAGAAAAAAGTAGAATGGACTTAGTGAATATGATTATCGGAGATGAATTAAGTTTTCAATTTTCAGAGCACTCTGGATTTTTAACCTTTGTTAAAGGATTACGACCTACTTTTAAAGTTTGCAGTG
>QKWP01000768.1:203059-224546 GCA_003550325.1 Gigaspora rosea
GGTATATATGATTTTTTAAAAAAAAATTTCTAAAAGAATATGATCCCGACTAAATCGACAGATAATATAGCTAATGCTAATTAATTTTATCGGGATTATATTTTTTTAGAAAATAAGGTTTAGATTGAGTTATAACATTACTTTTTAATATTAAATTATTTAATAAAGGTACAAATCAAATATCTGCGAGTTCTTATATAACACTTAATAATGTGATTATGATAATTTCTAAAATCAAAATGCATTTACAAAAAATGCAATCTGATTCCAATGCATTTATTCACGAATTTGCCAACATGATGAGAGAAAAATTTGATAAATATTGGAAAGATACTAGCAATTTATACGTAATTGCATGTATACTTGATCCTTGCTATAAGTTACAATGGTTCAAATATTATTACAAACAGAAAGAGAAATTATCACAAGAGGAGGTTGAAAGAATCGTAACAGATTTACAATTAAGGTAATTATAGGGTTTAATTATAAATCACAAAATTATAATTTATATTATTTAAAATATTAAATTTTAATTTTGATTATCAAATATTAAATTATCGTTTTTTAATTTTTATAGATTTGAAGAAACTTATATTAGATTTTATTACGACTATTCATTTACTGATATTTCTGCTAAAAATGATTAAACAAATTCTGATGATGATGATTATTATCAATACGCATCTAAGCAAACTAGTACTAGTACCAATAATAATTTACGTGAACTTCAACAGTATTTAAATGAACCAACGACTTCAAAGGATACAAAAGCACTCGATTGGTGGAAATTAAATTGTAATCAGTTTCCAAATTTATCTAAAATGGCACGAGATTTTTTAGCTATACCAGCTACAAGTGTGCCTTCAGAACATATTTTTAGTTTAGCTGGCAGAATTGTAGATCCAAATACTGTAGAGGCATTAGTATGTTTACGAAATTGGCTCTCTAATCAATTTTTATTAGAGAATTAGAGGTTTTTTTGTTATATATTCGAATAGTTTTATTTTAATATATAATAAATATATTTTTGAGATTAAATCGTTCTTAATAAAATATATTTTGAAGTTAAATCATTCTTAATAATTCATAAAGTTTTTATATACTTGTATAATAGTTTTCGAATAAAATCGTTTAAATTAAATTAATTCTAAATTTATATATTAACGTTATTTGCAAATTTTGTAGATTATAACTCTTAAATTATTATTTTGTCTTTATATAATTGGTACACTTTAGGCCCATGGGCCGAGCTTGGATAGTATATTTGATCATTGGGCTGGGCTTGGATTTATATAATAAAGACATTGGGCTGGATTTAGATATAAATAATCTGCCCATATTTTATTGGGCTGAACTTGGACTCTACTGCTATCCAGCCCAGCCCGGCCCATGCGGAACTCTAATGACAGTAAATAGCCTCTGTAATAACTCTTATAGAGGAGGAACACCTTTTAAATGCCATAACTGTGGTGAGATAGGACATGCAGCTAAAAACTGTATGTCAAAAAAAGATACCCATACACTGACCAAAGAAGAGACAACTATAATAAGATAAAAACTATTGGTTTCTGTGAAATAGAAGAAACTAATAATGATGAAGTTTATACACTAGATAATGTTACCCCTCAGAGGGCTGAAAACGTCTAGCGGACCCTAAATGGGAACAAATATTAAGAAAGGAAATAAAAAAGCCTCAAAAATAGTCAGAAAGGGAACAAAACATGGAAATTGATAATCTCCCTACAGTCAGAACTCAACTCCTTTAAATAAGACAAGAGGGAAACATGAAACGTCAAAAATTGATTTTTTAAACCCATACAATATAGCAGATGATATTCTAGCCTTACCTACTAGTGCTACAGTAGGGCAGATACTCCAATATCCAAACCAGAGAAGAAACTTGGCCAAGATATTAAAACGCCCACCAATTTAAAGAAACTAATTTCATTTACCCCGAAGAACAACGCCGCACTACTGCAGCCTGGTGTTATATTCGAATACGTAACAGCACGGTGCTAGCAGTATTAGATTCAGGCACGGCCATAAGCATTATATCAAAATGCTTACTAGACAAACTAGGATTAAGTATAAACGACAAATCTACCACTGTGGTAGTAATGGCCACAGGAGCGAAGGCCAAAACACTAGGGATAGTAAAAGATGTTAGATTAATCATCCAGGAAGTTGTAGTGCCTACGACTTTACATGTCATAGAAACTTCAGGCGATACCTTACTACTAGGAACTGATTGGTTCCAAAGAACAAAGGCTCGAATCCATTTTGATGAGCAGAAATTGTACTTACAATATGCTAATAGATTAACAGAAGTACCAATTTCTAATTCTGGTACCGAAGGTCTTATTCCAATTGCGGACGAAGAAATCCAGAGCGATAGCGGAGATACATTCGACGAATTCGACTATGAAGAAGAAGAATTCGACGAATTAGAAAAAAATAATAGTTGACTAATAGAAGAAAATCTGGCATTATATTTAACTAATATCGAAAAAGTACCCACAAAGAAAAACGAAAGGATAAAAATGAAGATAAACCTGTAAAAAAATTAATAGAAAAAATAATTAACAATGAAAAACTAACACAAGAGCAACAGATTTTAGCCAAAGAATTTTTACTTACAGAAGAAAATCTGTTTGCTCAAAGTCTTGAAGAATTAGGTCGTACTAATACTATTACTCATAGCATTAATACAGGTGACACCGCACCGATTAAACAGGGGTATTACTAGGCAGCCTACGAAGAGAATGAATTTATTAGAAAAGAAATCGATAAACTAAAGAAACAAGGGCTTATTATAGAAATAAATAGTCACTGGGCTTCTCTGGTAGTTATAGTACTGAAGAAAAACAGTAAACTACGATTTTGTGTAGATTACCAAAAATTAAATTCGATCACAAAAAAGGATATATATCCACTCCCACATATCTCTGATCTCCTCGACACTTTTAGCAAAGCCCAATGGTTTTCTACATTAGACCTAATAAGTGGATATTGGCAGGTTGGAATAAATAAAAAAGATATTGAAATAACCACATTTATAACAAAATACAGTACTTACGCATTTAAAGTAATGCCATTCGGCCTCTGTAACGCTCCGGAACCTTCCAACCATTAATGGATATAGTACTAGAAGGTTGTATTGGAGATTTTGCTGTAGTATACCTAGATAATATAAATATATACTCGAATTCGCTACAAGAACATTTAAAGCATTTAAAAATTGTTTTTAACAGATTAAGAAAGGCAAAATTAAGATTGAATCCAGAAAAATGCAATTTTTTTAAATTCGAAATTAATTACCTGGGACATGTAATTAATAAGGAGGAGTAAAACCAGACGAATCAAAAATTGAAAAGGTTAAAAAATTCCCAACACCAACAAATCTTTGACAATTGAGGGGATTTATCGGGTTAGCTTCTTATTATTGCCGTTTTATCAAGGGATTCGCAACGATAGCCCGAATGCTTCATAAACTACTAGAAAAAGACGTCCCCTACAAATGAAAAGAAGATCAACAAAATGCCTTTGAAACTCTAAAAAGGCATTTAATTATGGCACCTATTTTAAGATACCCGATTTCAAAGAAATGTTTTATTTACACACTGATGCCTCTGGTGTAGGTTTAGGAGCCATATTGGCACAGAAAGATAAAGCCCACAAAGAATATGTGGTAGCCTATGCAAGTAGAGGACTTTCTAAGACCAAACATAATTATTCAACTCCGGAAGTTGAATGTTTGGCAGTCGTATGGGCTGTTGAGCATTTTCACTATTATTTAGGTGCCAAACATTTCACTATAATAATGGACCATGCCACTCTTAAATGGCTCCATATGTCGAAACCAAAAGGGAAGAGGGCCCATTGGATTTTGAGGTTGCAGCCTTATGATTATTCAATCATATACCATGCCGGGAGGAAATATTCAAATGTTGATGCACTATCTAGGATGTATCAAAAAGAAAGAAGAACAACCTAAGCTTGAGGCGAACGATATTGAATCGGGAATTTCTTCTGATTGGGAGCCTGATATCGATAACGTTAACTCTGAGAAAATTGTCATTTTCATAGCATGAGATTCTGGAATGAGAAGCAGACATTGAGTAGAGGGAGTGAATAAAAGCACCACAAAAATGTTTAGTTTTTAACATTACCTCAAAATCAAAAAGTTTAACAGAAAGAGAAAGAACTACTACTTTGATCCCACTCGTTGGTGTTCCTTCTAACATAACTTAATAATAGTAACCTCTATATCTATCTCGAGTTCCTCTTTTCACTCTATCCAATATACCATACTTCCTTTCGTTATCTTTAAACACATCTCTTTATAACTTACCTTAAATGTTCTCATTCCCATTAATCCACCGAACACCTTCTCTAATCTTTCGGTCTCCCTCCCGCCTTCAACTCCAATATCTGAATTTTTTCAAAAATCACTTACTCTACCTATTATATTAGATTAGTTATAGTACTATATTAAATTATAATAATTAAAAATTTTATTACTAGTCTTATTTCACATTCTCCGCACTTTCAACATCTTTAGCACTCTTGACTATTTCTTTTTACCTCCATTTTTTGTTATTACTAATAATTCCTTTATTTCTTACTTTCGATAATCAAAAGTAACGAAATTAATTAAATACCTAAAGTTTAGACCAAAAATCTTCTAGATGTTAAATTATTAAGAACTTTAATAGAAGTTCAAAAAAAAAAAATATATATATACATATATTTTAAATTTCTTTAATTACACTACCTAATAAAAAAGGGTACTCTACCTGTAAGACATGTATCAAGCCTAGTACTGGTGGGGTTAGCTACCATAAATAAGTACTGCGTAAAAATTGAGGATGTGTTCAAACCTGTAAGATGCGTATCAAGCCTGGTACTGGCAGGGTTAGCTACTATAAATAAGTACCGCAGGAGGTTGAACCTGGTCAGTGTATTTAAAATTTAAAATTAAATTAAAAAAAAAAACCAGAAGGAAGAATTTTACTAGACCTCCCAATGAAATCCGACTTTAAAGATCAATCCAGCCCAGGTAGTCAGTGTTCTGGCAAAATAAAGATGGAACTATTAAAGTATCAACTATTAAAGACATATTTAATGGAGCATACATTACCCCGTAAAATAACCCAACAAGAACGAAGAAGTATACAGGCTCAAACCCAATTCTTTACAGTAAAGGACAGGTTAATCTATAAGAAAGATAAACACCTAATTAATAATATATTGAGAATGATACAAAAGTATGAAGTGGAACTGATTTTATATTTAATCCACACTCATCCATTAGAAGGACACTTAGGAATCGAAATAATGTTCAATAAAATTCGGAATAAATACTATTGGCCACAGTTGTACACTGATATCCAATGATTCGTTCGTACCTGTGATGCGTGCCAAAGAAGAAGGAAAAACTTAGTTAAACCTCTGTTACATCCAATTCCGGTAGAAGCACCATTTTTCAAAATTGGAATCGACATTGTCAGCCCGTTACCAAATATACCACGAGGTAACCGCTATATTGTAGTAGCTACAGACTATATAACGAAATGGCCTGAAGCCAGAGTGATTAAGCATGCTAATGCTCAGGAAGTAGCTGACTTTCTCTATGAAGACATAGTATGTCGCCATGGTTGTCCACGGTACTTACTATCCGATCAAGAAACACATTTTCGGAATAACCTAATGGAAAAATTCCTAAAGAAATTTACCATTAACAATCATTATTCGACGCCCTATCATCCACAGACCAGTGGATTAGTAGAATGGTTTAATAAAACACTTTGTGAATCTATATCTAAACTAGTTACAAATGTGAGAGAATGGGATTCACTTATACCTTCGGTGCTCTTCGCATATAGAACCGCCAAACAAAATACGACGAAGACAACCCCATTCTTCTTAGTGTACGGAAGAGAAGCCCGTTTTCCTATTCATCCCGAGGAAATTGAAGAGTTGTTAGAAGGAACTTTTTTTCAAAGACTCTTTGATTTAATCGAAGTAATACCCGAAGTAAGAAACAATGCCATCAAAAGGGTCGAAAAAGCACAAGAAAGTATTAAGAAAAGACATGACCAGGATCTACCACCTATAGAAGAATTAAAAAGAGGAGATCTTGTATTAGTATACAAAGCTTCTCAACAACACTCAAAGAGTCATAAACTCCATCCAAAATGGAAAGGACCTTTTATTGTACATAAAGTCCTTAAAAAGGGCGTATATAAACTCCGGACTATCGAAGGAAACATAATAAAAATGCCAATAAATCGGAAGTTACTAAAAAAATACTATGAACGTTATTAAGATTAGTAATATAATTTTTATGCGTGGGACGCATAAAATAGGTCTGGGCGAATGTCACGGGTTAAACGTGATATTTCCCAATGATCATCAGAAGTACACTACGCCACATTATCATGTGACAATCGATTAACAATCATGATCTGAAGTACAATTAATCGTTCATAATCGATCATACATACTCGAGACTCGGCTTATAACAAATAACAAGAAATCTAGAAAAAAAACAAAAATTATGAATTAGCTAAAATTAATACTACTAAACATAACCATCGTTATTATAATCATTTAATACTATCCTCACAAACCCTTTAGTTATACCGGGTTTCTTCCGTGATCAGAGATCAGTGATTTTACCATGATCTTTCGTGATAAAAGATCGATTATCCCCAAATCCCATTAAATTCATTAGTTTACCAAAAGTTATAAAAACTCTATAATTTTGTCTCTTGTAAAAGACACTCATCTTTTTGAGATTCCAATATCCCTATAATAAAATTACCTTAATAAATTGTCAAATCACCAAAATCACGCCTCTGGCGAGTTACATTAGTTAATAAAATTCTATATTTTCGTGTATTACATATAAAAGGATACAATTCTGCCTCTAACAATAATTATCCAAATTTCAATGACAAGTTGAAATTTAATTATTTTAATATGAAATTTTTAGAAATTTTTGGGTACATTTTTTAGCCTCTTTTAAATAGTTAGATTAAGGTTTAGAGTTAGTTTTGATAATAAAAGAGTATAAGTGGATTTTAGTAGATCTTATATTTTTAAATCAAGGTCCCTGATTTAAAGCTTCAGCCGTTCAAGCTTCAGCTGCGACAATTATTTTTCAGTAATAACAGTATAGCTTTTCGATAATATAATTTTCAGCTGATATATTATTGTGGTATGTTTTGTACCGGCCGAAAATTATATTATCGAAAAACTATACTTTTGTTACCGAAAATTAATTACCGAAATTTGCTGTCAATTATCACAAAATTCACCATTATTTTCAGAGGAGGATCTACAGACAGTTCTTACGGACAGTACGGTACTAAACCCCTAACCCTAACTAACTATTCACGTGATTTTAGCTGTCCCCAAGAACTGTCCGTAGATCGTCCGAATTTTCAGATCAGCTGTAATTTTCAAATCAGCTGTAATGAAACAAGTGCGATTAATGCGATAAATGTAACTTAAGCATAAATGACATTATTGCCATTAATGACATCTATCGAATCAATTGTCGCAAGGTAACTAAATAAGGTATGGATCGGTGAATTTGGGGCTTAGTTCGAAACATAGATACTAATCGTTCGAACCTTCTCATTACCATAGTATAGCAAAGAAGACAAACAACCATAACAGCAATATAATGACGAAAAAAGAAAGAAAAAAAATATATAATAATAGAAAATTAAGAAAAAAAAAATATATATAGGTGGGCCCGACGCCTTTCACAACGTACGAAGTCCTTTTTCTCGGATGTATGCATTATATAATTTTTTTTTGTTTATTGTATTTTATTTATTTTTTCTTCTCTCTTTTGTAAGAGGAATGTAATGTTAATAACTGAATCAAATTTATCAGACCTAGTTAGCAACTAAACTAAATTTAACTTAATATATTTACTACTATTAAACTAGCTTGTTTATTTTATATGTTCGTTTCATTTGCTCCCTTCCCCCCTCTTCCGAAAGTCCTGGAAAAGGATGTTAATCGAAAAATTAACATCGAACGGCACAAGATCAATACTTTTAGGGTATATAAATTAATTGATTAATACATAATTTGGTAAATAATTTGGGATTGGTATACAAATGATGAGTGAGGAGAGAACGAATGTTAAGGTCTATAGCCAAGAATAAAATTAAGATCATTAAAGAAAATGAGTGGCAATAATGAAAAAGGACGAGATAAAACTTATATATATGTAAATAAACCTAAAATAATTTGTCATGTTGTAATAACGAGCCTCACTTGATTAAAAAATTAGTCTTGTTTTGATAAAAATATTGTTTGATGACCGAATTTTAGTTTTATTATTCCGGTTCAAATGGAAAATGACATTGACTATAATGAATCCATAATGGATTTGATTTAAAAATTCTGTTTCTTCATCTTCATTTTTAATGAGTAATTTACTCATGTACATACACGGTTCGCTCGATATAGCACCCCACATCCAGACTTTGCCTACCACTTGTAAATTATCTGTCCAATTTTTTTTATATTGGATTTATGATGAATAAACCTCTTTGACGTGACGCTTTATGCGACCATACAGCAGCCAGAAAACCAAACGAAGAAGATATGTAATCACCAGATCATCGCATAAGGCAAGTAATAAGAGCTCCCGATTCAGTACCTCTGTTTAGCTCCATAATAGGGTTTTCTAAATCCATATTATCTTCAGAGTGAATTATCTTTACAGAAATATTATTATTATGATAAATATTATTAGATTTAAATTCTTCATTAAGTAAGTTTACTAAATTATTACGACCATCAGTGTTATCTGCAGCGACAAAGATAGATACGTTCTTATTCTTAACTTCTAACATTAACATCCTTACTGCCTCGTAGTAATGTTCTATAGAAACCATCCATAACTTAGTACCTTATGGTGACTTTTTCTCTCTTAAATGAATACCTATATTATAATCTCTAAAATTATTATTTGCATAATCTTCTACTTGACTTTTCAGATTTGGATGTAACCTTAATAATGTTAAGCTAATTGTAGCAAAAATTCTATAATCAGGTATTATTTTATTAAACCATCCCTTATAATAAGGATTTGATGATAATGGCGCACATATATAACCCACAGTGTAGACACGTAAAATATCATATGAATTTATTTCTACACTACTAAAATTTCCTCTTGCCACTAAAGTAAAATTATTAACTTTATCTCTAATATGTAAATCTTTTGCAGTACTTTCTCTATA
The DNA here is from genome assembly GCA_003550325.1 of Gigaspora rosea. Taxonomy (NCBI): domain Eukaryota; kingdom Fungi; phylum Glomeromycota; class Glomeromycetes; order Diversisporales; family Gigasporaceae; genus Gigaspora; species Gigaspora rosea. The sequence continues at coordinate 212,332 of QKWP01000768.1, forward strand.
TAAATATGAAACGGTATCCCAATTGTGATCGAAATCTTTTTCAAAATAATTATCAAAATTTAAATATCAGAAATTATGAATATAAAAGCCTACAAATTATTCCAGGTATGCGATTACCGAATCCTACAACTTTTGGAAGTTCTGTTAAATTACTGGATGGGTCTAATAGTTTGTAATGGTTCTATTATGTTTCTTAACATATTCATTATATACTTTGTCGAATTTTGAATTCATATATTTTGTATAACCTTCATTTTTCAAGTTCTCTATATTTGTGCTGTCGTTGTTTCCTTCGTTTTCCCTAATTCCAGAATACAAATAAATCTGTTTGTGCTTATTAAAAAAGTAATAAACTAAAGGTAATGACGTTCAAAAGAATAGATAGAACAAACGGGCATAGTGAAAATATTTTGAGAATTAAACGCATGATAATTAGATAAATTAAAAATATCTGTTCACTAATTGTATATATAGAATTAATTAAATTTTCACGTTAGATATATTTTTTTATAGTGCACTTTTTTGTCGATCATTTTTTGGCACATGAAATATTATATAATTAGGGTAGCTGCGCGACGCAGTTGCGCTAAAACCAGGAACGTACTAAGTGTACGTATCATAGTTAAGATGTCACAATGGTGTAACGTCTCAATTTTTCACATATTGATTATTAATTCACTTACGAATTTATTACGATGCTCTAAAGGTGATAATTACAGATTTGATAATTGTACTAGTGTCCGACCCGTGGCTCCGCCACGGGATTGTAAAAATTTCAAGTTTGATCAGGTCTTCTATCTATTTAATAATTTAAAATATCTAAGTTAGCGATTGATTCATTATATTTTTTCATTATATAATTAATTTCATTCTATATCTTAAAGTTATTGTATTATCTGGTTAAATTTTTAGCAATCTAGTTAAATCTTCGGATGCATCATCTATCTATTTAATAATTTAAAATATAATAATTTCTCTAAGTTAGCGATTGATTCATTATATCTTTTCATCTTATAATTAATTTCACTTCTATACTTTAAAGTTATCGTTGGTTAAATTTCTAGCAATCTAGTTAAATCTTCTGATGCGTCATCTATCTATTTAATAATTAAAAATAACAATAATTTCAACAAGTTAGCGATTGATTCGTTATACCTTTTCATCATATAATTAATTCGTTTCTATACCTTAAAGCTATCGTATTATCTGATTCAATTTCTAGCAATCTAGTTAAATCTTCGGATGCGTCATCTATCTATTTAATAATTTAAAATATAATAATTTCTCCAAGTTAGCAATTGATTCGTTATATCTTTTCATCTTATAATTAATTTCACTTCTATACCTTAAAGTTATCATATTATCTGGTTAAATTTCTAACAATCTAGTTTAATCTTCGGATGCGTCATCTATATATTTAATAATTAAAAAATAACAATAATTTTTCCAAGTTAGCGATTGATTCGTTATACCTTTTTATCATATAATTAATTTCACTTCTATACCTTAAAGCTATCGTATTATCTGGTTCAATTTCTAGCAATCTAGTTAAATCTTCGGATGCGTCATCTATCTATTTAATAATTTAAAATATAATAATTTCTCCAAGTTAGCAATTGATTCGTTATATCTTTTCATCTTATAATTAATTTCACTTCTATACCTTAAAGTTATCATATTATCTGGTTAAATTTCTAACAATCTAGTTTAATCTTCGGATGCGTCATCTATATATTTAATAATTAAAAAATAACAATAATTTCTCCAAGTTAGCGATTGATTCGTTATACCTTTTTATCATATAATTAATTTCACTTCTATACCTTAAAGCTATCGTATTATCTGGTTCAATTTCTAGCAATCTAGTTAAATCTTCGGATGCGTCATCTATCTATTTAATAATTTAAAATATCTAAGTTAGCGATTGATTCATTATATCTTTTCATTATATAATTAATTTCATTCTATACCTTAAAGTTATCGTATTATCTGGTTAAATTTTTAGCAATCTAGTTAAATCTTCGGATGCATCATCTATCTATTTAATAATTTAAAATATAATAATTTCTCTAAGTTAGCGATTGATTCATTATATCTTTTCATCTTATAATTAATTTCACTTCTATACTTTAAAGTTATCGTATTATCTGGTTAAATTTCTAGCAATCTAGTTAAATCTTCTATTTAATAATTTAAAATACAATAATTTTCCAAGTTAGCGATTGATTCGTTATACCTTTTCATCATATAATTAATTTCACTTCTATACCGTAAAGCTATCGTATTATCTGGTTCAATTTCTAGCAATCTAGTTAAATCTTCGGATGCTTAAATATAATAATTTCTCCAAGTTAGCGATTGATTCGTTATACCTTTTCATCATATAATTAATTTCACTTCTATACCTTAAAGTTATCATATTATCTGGTTCAATTTCTAGCAATCTAGTAAATATTCGGATGCTTCATCCATCTATTTAATAATTTAAAATAACAATAAATTTCTCGAAGTTAACGATTGATTCGTTATACCTTTTCATTATATAATTAATCTCACTTATATACCTTAAAGCTATCGTATTATCAGGTTCAATTTCTAGCAATCTAGTTAAATCTTCGGATGCTTAAATATAATAATTTCTCCAAGTTAGCGATTGATTCGTTATACCTTTTAATCTTATAATTAATTTCACTTCTATACCTTAAAGTTATCATATTATCTACTGTAGTTAAATTTCTAGCAATCTAGTTAAATCTTCTATTTAATAATTTAAAATACAATAATTTTCCAAGTTAGCGATTGATTCGTTATACCTTTTCATCATATAATTAATTTCACTTCTATACCGTATTATCTGGTTAAATTTCTAGCAATCTAGTTAAATCTTCTATTTAATAATTTAAAATACAATAATTTTCCAAGTTAGCGATTGATTCGTTATACCTTTTCATCATATAATTAATTTCACTTCTATACCGTAAAGCTATCGTATTATCTGGTTCAATTTCTAGCAATCTAGTTAAATCTCCGGATGCGTCTATTTAATAATTTAAAATAGCAATAATTTCTCCAAGTTAACGATTGATTCGTTATACCTTTTCATCATATAAGTAATTTTACTTCTATACCTTAATGTTATCGTATTATCTGGTTAAATTTCTAACAATCTAGTTAAATCTTCTATTTAATAATTTAAATAACAATAATTTCTCCAAGTTAACGATTGATTCATTATACCTTTCCATCATATAATTAATTTTCGTAAAACACTAATTTCTATCGCAAAAAAATTTCAGTAGCACATTGTAGTATATAGTTAGGGTTGTATTGGGACTGTTACAGCTGTTTTCATAAAGATGCAGAAAAAAATTAAAAATCTGGGAACTATCGTTAATTCTCCATGATACAATAATCTGCATCTTTCCACGCTTTTTGAAAACAGTTGCAAGATACTGTGAAAATTCTGTTACCGGTTATTATAAAAATCATGTTGCAAAACTTATTATTCTCGATTTTATGTATTGATGATTAAACCATGCCCTATAAAATAAGTAGCTGCGCGACGCAGTCGCGCTAAACCAGGAACAGATAATAAACCGCATAAATGCTTAGAGGCGGATTAAGCTTAATTCAATAAAAATTCGAAATTATATTTCTGGGTATTTATATGGAAAGCCTAATCATTACTGCGACTTTTTATACTACCCCCAAAATTTATGAGGCATATTTGACAGATGTATTAAAATGAGTTAAATGATTTGACCATGATTAAATATTTAATTACATAAAATCTATTTAATATCTATAAGATTTTAAGGTCACTGGCCAATAAAATTTTGTGCTATGCTTTTTACCAATAAAATTCTAAATAACGTTTTATCAAAAAAACTTGCGTGATACTATGTCAGATGTATAAATTAATACAATATATATATATCTTTTTTTTTTTTTTTTGCCCCGATTAATCAATATTAGTATGACCGGATTGAAACAAGTTTTACGAATTTTTCTAGATAAGTTCGATGTTATTATTTTAATAAATTTGATTAAAAGTTGGTTAAGATTAATATCATATGAAACTAATTAATCAATTAACAATGAATAATACTGAAATGGGTTTTAAATCGATGCTAAGAATTTTCAAGAAAAAAAAAATTCTAAACTAAGGTCAAAATTAGGTTTAATTAAAGAAATTGCTCGAAATAATTCACATGCATCATTTGTGCAAACTGGCGATGTTATTATTTTAATGAATTTAACAATTAAAAGTTGGTTAAGGTTTATTATCATATGAAACTAATTAATTAATTATCATAACAATGAATAATAGCGAAATGGTTTTTAAATTGATGCTAAGAATTTTCAGGAAAAAAATTCTATAAGATTTTAAAGGTCACTAGCCAATAAAATTTTGTGCTATGCTTTTTACCAATAAAATTCTAAATAACGTTTTATCAAAAAAACTTGCATGATACTATGTCAAATGTATAAATTAATACAATATATATATTTTTTTTTTTTTTTTGCCCGATTAATCAATATTAGTATGACCGGATTGAAACAAGTTTTACGAATTTTTCTAGATAAGTCGATGTTATTATTTTAATGAATTTGATTAAAAGTTGGTTAAGATTAATATCATATGAAACTAATTAATTAATTAACAATGAATAATACTGAAATTGTTTTTAAATCGATGCTAAGAATTTTCAAGAAAAAAAAATTCTAAACTAAGATCAAAATTAGGTTTAATTAAAGAAATTGCTCGAAATAATTCACATACATCATTCGTGCAAACTGGCGATGTTATTATTTTAATGAATTTAATTAAAAGTTGGTTAAGGTTTATTATCATATGAAACTAATTAATTAGTTAACAATGAATAATAGCAAAATGGTTTTTAAATCGATACTAAGAATTTTCAAGAAAAAAAATTCTAAACTAAGTCAAAATTAGGTTTAATTAAAGATATTGCTCAAAATAATTCACATGCATTATTTGTGCAAACTGGCAATAGAAAAAAAGGACTTGATTCTAGAAATTACTTGAAAAACTAACGTATATATTATTTATAAAAAAAAAGGAAACTATGAATAGAAGAATATGTTTAAATGCTATTATTTTATTTATCGCAAAAAAATAAAAATAAAATAGATAATATATATTTAAACTCATTGGATAAATGAGTGTAATAATCATATGTAATTCTCGATAATTCAATATCTATTCAAATGAAACTAAAGTATACTCGAATTATCGAGAATAAAAATAAATCTAAGTTATGATCATTTTGACTAACCTCTAAAGAATATATAAATAGACTCGAAACCATAATCAAAAAAATCTTACTGTTAGATATGCAATCCGCTAATGAAAATTCTAAAAAACGAAAATTTAATAATTTAAATTCAAATTCTTTGAATAAAAAATCAAAACGTAAACATATAGCACATTTTAAAAAAAAAGCATTAAAATCTGACTTACTTATTCCTCGACACTATCTTGGACAAATGAATATAGAATGCATTAATTGTAAAGCTTTAATGTGGATAGACGAACGAATTACTACATCATCCCGTTCAAACCCAAAATTTTCTACCTGTTGCTCTAATAATAAAGTATGGCTTCCTCCCCTAATAAATCCTCTGGAACCATTATACTCCCTTCTTTTTGGATCTGATTCGCACTCGAAACGTTTTCAAGAAATGATCCGAGCATATAATTCAGCATTAGCATTTTCATCTATAGGAGCTCAAATAGATGAACAAGTTACAGGTACAAAAGGTAAATACAAATAGATAAATGCTATTAAATAGATTATAAAACAAAACTTACAATTTATATTGTACAGGAGTCTATGCATTTAAAATACATAGAGAAATTTATCATAATATTGGATCACTCTTACCACACGATGATAATCAGCCACGATTTGCACAAATTTACTTCTATGACACAAAAAATGAACTTCAAAACAGATTACATGTTATGCCTCAACTAGATTTTACAATATTAAATGAATTACAAAATATGCTTCATCATGTAAATCCTTACGTCACCGTTTTTCAACAAATGCGAGATATTTGGATAACAAATCCCATTCTACCTCTTTCAATGGCTATTAAGTCTACTCGAACCAATGACCCGCGACGATGTAATATTCCTACTGCCAATGAAGTAGCTGTTATTATGGTTGATAATGAAGAAGTAAATGAAACACCTACCACAGATATTATTATTCATCTTAAAAAAGGTGGACTAAAACATATATCGCATTTACATGCTGCATATACCCATTACACTATGTGCTACTTTTTCCTTATGGAGAAGACGGATGGCATCCACAAATACCTTTACATAACTCACTCTACTTACCTACAGATTTAATAAATCCAATTGATATTATAAACTATGAAGTTAATAAGAGTGAACTACCATCACATAAAATTAATCGAGTTATGCAAATGCAATACTATGCCTATCGACTTCAAATAAGAAAAAATGAAAGTAAATATCTTCACAAATCTGGTCGACTATTTCAACAATATATCGTAGATACATATGCGAGCATTGAACGTAACCGTTTAAATTGGTATCAACAAAACCAAGACAAACTTCGTACTAAAGTATATCAGAGTAAGTAATAACTATATATAAAAATCTAAAAAATCAAAAAAATCAAAATCTTTAATCTATGCAATATCTATTTTATACAATTAAATAATAATACATGTTAATATTAAAATTACTTACAATTTGACCTATTAAAATAGGTTTACTGGATGCTTTGTCCCAGTCTGATATAAACTTGGAAAATATTGGAAAAAAATAATACTTCCATCCTTATTTACTGGTGGACCTCGCCAAATGTACCAACTATACCAGGACTCGATGACAATTGTTCGCTCACTTGGAACTCCCGATCTCTTTATCACATTCACATGCAATCCAAAATGGCCAGAAATAAAACAAGAACTTCTTAATGGTCAAGAAGCGAGTGATCATCCTGATCTTATCTCTCGCGTATTTAATATGAAATTTAAAGAATTTCTTCGAGACATAATAGAGGATGAAATTTTTGGAAAAGTAGTTGCACACATTCATGTAATTGAATTTCAGAAACATGGCTTACCTCACACCCACATTCTTATAATTTTAGTATCAGAAGATAAGCCCCGAACTATTGATGATATTGATAAAATTGTTTCTGCAGAAATTCCAAATAAAGAAATGCATCAATTAGCATACCAAACAGTAACAACCATGATGATGCATGGCCCCTGTGGAATTCTCAATTCAAATGCTCCATGTATGCAAAATGGCATATGTTCGAAACATTATCCCCGGCCATTTAATACTACTACAACCATAGATGACAATAAATATCCAACCTATAGAAGATGAACTAATAGGAAAACAGTAATAGTAAAAGGATATCACTTAAATAATCAATGGGTTGTCCCTCATAATCTTTACCTTTGCGCTAAATATAATGCCCATATAAACGTTGAAATTTGCTCTTCAATAACTGCTATAAAATATTTATATAAGTATGTTTATAAGGGTCACGATAGAGCCATTGTTGAATTATCGACTATAGAAGGATCTAGCCTAACAAAAACCCAATACCAAGATGAAATTCGTCTCTACCTAAATATACGTTATGTATCCGCTTCTGAAGCAATCTGAAGAATCTTTCATTTTCGACTTCATGAGGAAAAACCTGATGTTCAATGGCTCCAAGTTCACCTTCCTGGTCAGCAAAACATTATTTTTTCTGAAAACCAATCTTTAAATAATATTATGAAATGTAAGAATCTTGAAAAAACAACACTAACCGAATGGTTTGTTGCAAATGCTACTTACAATGATGCTAAAGAACTTACATATGTTGACTTCCCTAAACAATGGGTATGGAATAAACAAAAAAAGGAATAGAGACGTAGAAAACGGGGAAATACCATTGGCTGATTATACTTTGTTAATCCAAATGCCGGCGAATGTTACTACTTACGAATGCTTCTCACCAAAATACCTGGAGCAACATCATTTGAAAACCTCCGAACAATAAATGGAAAAACTTTTGAAACATTCAAGGATACATGCCATTCATTAGGCCTTTTACAAGAAGATTATGAATGGAAAGAATGTCTTCAAGAAGCTGCATCCATAAAATCAGGCGCATCCTTGCAAATCCTGTTAGCAACAATTCTTCTCTTCTGTAATCCTACTAATCCCGCATGCCTATAGAATAATAACTTAATTTCACTAACGAGTGATTTAAAACACCTAGCAAACTATGAAACCCCAGAACCAAAAATCGAAACACTAAACAATATTGCACTTGACCACCTACAATCTATCCTTTTTCAACATAATAAATCACTCAGACTTCCCTCCAATGCCCATTCCTAAAGAAACAACTCCAATTCACACAAACCGATTAATAGAAGAAGAACTCTCCTATGACAAAAAACATTAAATAACCAATTAAATATATATCTACAACAACTAAATCCAGATCAATGCTCTATTTTTAATACCGTAATGAATGCAATAAATAATTCACTAGGAAAAATATTTTTTATAGACAGTCCTGGGGGTACATGAAAAACCTTTCTATACAACACTCTACTCATAGCAGTACGTTCTAAAGGTCAAATTGCCCTCACAGTTGCATAATCAGGCATAGCGTTACTACTACTACAAGGTGGTAGAACAGCACATTCCCATTTTAAAATCCCTCTTTACCCTGACAAAAATTCAACATGCAATATATCTCAGAACAGTGAGCTAGCTGCCCTGATCAAACTAACAAAACTAATAATATGGAACAAAGCCCCAATGACCCATAAATATGCATTCGAAGCTTTGGACAAAACAATACGTGATATAATGAAATTGACTGACCATAACCTTAAAAATCAACCCTTCTGAGGAAAAACAATAGTTCTAGAAAGAGACTTTCGACAGATACTCCCAGTCATACCCAAAGCTTACCATGATGAAATAATCTCTGATCCCTTCGTCATTCTTCAATATGGCAACATGTACAAATCATGCGTCTCCAAATTAACATGCGCCTATACCAAGCTGTTACCAATAAAATTACTAATGATCAAAATGACTTTGCAAACTGGCTTTTACAAGTAGGAGAAGGTAAAATCCCTTACAAGGAAAAAGAAACTGACACTATAGAACTCCCTGATGACATTATACTTACCTCTGCCTTTATACAAGATCTTATAGATTTTGTATACCCTAATATAAACTCTCACATTCTAGATGAGAACTACTTTGTCAAACGCGGAATTCTTGCACCTACGAATTCTAATATAGATGATATGATTAATAATATTATTCTGAACTTATTTTCAAACAATAATATAGAAACCTTTCTTAGCGCAGACTCTTTTAACAAACCAGAAAGAAAATGATCAAACCCATCTATATCCAATTGAGTTCCTTAATTCTATAAACATTAATGGATTACCTCCTCATAAACTACAATTAAAAGTGGGTGCTCTGATAATACTTCTCAGAAATCTCAATCCGAATGAAGGACTTTGCAATGGAACCCGTCTTATTTGTTGCAAATTCTATCGACACACAATAGAAGCTAAGATTATAACTGGAAAATATATAGGAAGAAAGTATTAATTCCCTGTATTACAATATCTCCAACAACCACAAATTTACCTTTCACAATGCAACACCAACAATTTCCAATATCTTTAGCCTTCGCTATAACGATAAACAAATCTCAGGGACAAAGCCTATCACACGTTGGTTTCTATTTAAAAAACCCAGTCTTTACGCATGGTCAACTTTATGTCGCACTATCAAGAGTAACTTCTAAACAAAATCTTCGCATCATAACTGATAACGAAAACCAAACAAAAAACGTAGTCTATACTGAAATATTGTAACCCTTTATCCTGATCTCACAATGTAATACAGTATTATGTACTGTACGTCAATACTTATATTATTATTTTCTCCAATCAATTTGTATCCATTTTCAAATGACCCCATCCCTGCTGTACATACAATTATATTAAATAAATAAATACTACATATTCATTTTACGCATCATGTGCAAAGCACAGGTTACAAACTAGTTTTTAATAAATATACATATATACTATAAACTGATCAACTTTAAAAAATATAAAATGGGTTTAGAGCGAGGAGATGAGTTTGATGCAATAATTAGGTGTGTTACATGGCTGATACATAATAATTATTAATAATTGTGGCAGATTAATGAAATCAGATTAAAATGAGACTGGGGAAATCTCTTGCTCACCTTTAAAGCTTATAAAACCCACATATACTCGTTTATTGATAACCCTAACCTTAATGTAAAAAGAACCCCAAAAATGTCCTCAAAAAAATTTTAAAATTTTGCTTAAAAAAATAGAAAATTTTCATTTTAATCTGATTCATTTTAATCCGTCACAATAATTATGAAAATCAAATAGTAATTTGGGGTTCTTAATTTAGATCTAATTATAAGAATTTGCAATCATGGTTTGAAACGTTGAACCAGTATAGAGTTATATTTTGTAGAGTTCAGCTTATTTGGGTCACGTTACGAATTATGCAATGATCATTGGCATATTTCAATAATTATTTTTCGGCATAGTTTATGATAATAAAAATTTTGGGCAGAATAAGATTATACTGAAACGATATATTGGCCGAAAATTATATTATCAAAAAATTGCATTTTTATTACTTGTAATTTCAATAATTATACTAAATCTGCTATGATAATCACATTGGGTAAAATATGCGGATTTTAACTAATCTACAAAGCGGATTTACTATCTCGCAACTCGGCTTTCATCCAACTCATTCCAAAATTACGGGTCGGGTTATGTCGGAGTACATCAGAATTATGGTCAGTTTGATCAGAATTGAACAATTTTGCCAAAGATCATAAAAAACTTTACTAATAATATCCATTCGTTGAGTAAAATTGCCCAGCTGATAATTTTGCTATAGAACTTGCTAACAACTAGGATTAAATGCCGACCTAGATCTGACACATCCGACCTAGAAATTTTGAGCCCTGTAAAAATCGGTTCGGTTAAATCCTGTTTTATTTAATTACCAATTAATTTGGAACTTAAATTTTATTATACTACAAATATATTGCGTATAACATAGGTCATATTAATTATATTAATTCATAGTTCTTTAACGGATCGAAATAAATATAGTTATTGTTTAACTGCACTTAAAAATCCAAGTGAATCACTATTACATTACGATTAATAAAATATACATCTAAAAATATATGTATATACCTTGATTATTAGGCTCCTGCGACTCAGTATTCCAAATATCATTAGCAAAAATGAAATCATCTTGAGATCCTGTTTCTTCGTTTATCAAATTATAATCGGTTTCATCACCAGACAATTTGTGGTGCTATTGTTTTTTTTTAAAAAAACCACTAATTTAACTATTAAATATGCATATACCAAAAAGAATCATACGTAATTAAAAAAACATAATATACTATCAACAGTATCGTCTTATATTATCTCAAAAATTGATCGCCGATGTTTTACCAAAAAGAATTATTAAATTCATTAAAAAATGTAATATCAGAAAATGTATAAACACACCTTTACCTGTAGAGGTGCCAATAATTTTATCATCTCGTCTGGTATTATTATGGTGTTCGTAAAATAATTCATTTTCACTTTTTAGAAAAAGTAAGAGAATTAATTAATTCGATTTTCATTCGTAATATAATACTGTATGTATCGTATGATACTATACATTAATGATTTTTCAAATGATATATGTAAATTATCATTATACAATAAATAATTTTTCGAGTGATATTATTAATTTTTGCTAATGTATCATATAATATTTTTGGGGTATGCATACATTATATAATAAGGGGTGTATGGTAATATAAAAAAATTACAGTATGGCTTTTCCAACACACAGTACGAAATATATATATACTCCGTAGAGGAGTACGTGGTTAAGGTTGATTTGGTACATACTATCATCATTAAAACAATCAGTAATGAGTTTGTATTGTGATGAAATTCTTGATCATAACTTGCTCATCGATATTTTAGTCTTAACTATTAATATTTTGATCACGGGTTGTATAACCAATCAATAGCGTTAAGCATAATAACTTGATCATATTGTTACATTAGTTCTAGCACACTAATCACAT
>QKWP01000769.1:0-13666 GCA_003550325.1 Gigaspora rosea
AATACCCCCTTTTCTATTAATATAGCGGAGAGTTTTGTCATTTTTTATGATCTTTAAGAACCAAACTTCACAGATTTGTACGTATATGATAAATCATTAGTATACTTATCCCCGAAATATTATATAAAATTATGCTTAATTTGTGCCGATCTTATCCGGATCGGCAATTAATAATAATAAAATTGCAATTAGCATAATTTATAATCTTGATTTTATTTACAATTTAAAATATTTTATTTATAAAAAGATTTTATAGAACTACTTAACGAACTTAATAATTTATTTACTACAAAGAATAAGTATTTGAAAATTTTTGCTTATAAAAATAATTAATAAATTTTTAGCAGGAAAACTGGAAATCTTTTGAATGTCAAGACAGTATAAAGACAAATTACAAGTCTTGAAATTATTATTTAGTCAATATAAATACGACTTATTGATACGAGGGTTTTTACTAATATATCGTTTATGAACAAAAGATGATAAGTTGATTTAGAAGCAACAAAAATTCGATTTCGATGTACAACATGTACATACGTATATACATACAAAGTTTTTTGTTAAATACTGCATTTTATATACAAAAATTTTCAAAGAGCACTTTATCTGACTAAATATTCAATTCCTCAATAACTCCATCTTTAATTAAAAGCACGAAGAGCCCAATATTTAAAGCTTGGGTTTTGTATTAACTAGATAGGTTTTTTAAAACAGTGATTATACAGTATCTTGAAGATCCATTATACGTTTTTCATTTTCTTAGCTACTTATAATTAACAATTTTTTAAACATCTTAGATTTGATGTACTTACATATGTACGTCAATATCAACAGCTATTTGACACATACTACAGTAAAAACAGGTTTTGTTAGTTCAAGAGCAATATCAAAGTGCGTGAGAGTAAAAACCTGTAAAACTGATCATAACTATAAATCAACTTACAGTTTTTTTTTTTACTCTCACGCGCTGTGCTAATTTTATCTATAATGGTTAGTGCGTACACTTTAAAATAAATACATTATATGCTTAACAAATCTATGAACTTAGAAATAAGTATTACACAAGATATATATAACATGTGAAGGTCCGGAAGCGCATTAACATCTATATTATACGTACGTACGTTTCTAACTTGATATTATAAAAAAAAAATTTTGAATTTCAAATTAAGCTGAATTACAAGATGGATTTACATCAATGAATTTAATAAATAAAGTACTGGATTATGACAATAGAATAATGAATTGAATTAATAAAGTACTTCTTTGTACGTATTATAAATTGTGACAATAGGATTATAATAATATTAAGATAACACGTAATCAATATAATGAATTTGTGAATTTTTTTAATTGTATTTAAATCAGTATTTCAATTCCGTAGTATAGCAAAAAAAAATTTTTTCGCTATTCATGTAAGAATCAACTACACCTACAAAGCGTAAAACATTTGTGCAAACAAAATTAAATTTTTCTGTAGCATTAGATGGTCCCTTTACAGAAAAAAAATCACAGGAAAGTTTTACAAATACCAACACTAGCCAAGCAACAATTCCAAATCCAAATCCTAAAAGTAAAACTCATAGCAATCGGAAAGTTCCAACACTTCAAGAATTTTTAAAAGATTCAAAATTAGAAAAGATTGATAACCAGCATGTCTATTGTCATTATTGTGATACTAGACAACCTATTATTTTACATCGAATTGATGATAGTTATCGATTATGGCAACATCTTGAAACAAATATGCACAAAGAAAATGTAGAACGTGAACAAGCAAATCCTTCAAAAAAGCATCGTACTACTTTTTTACATTTTGAAAAAAAACAAGGAACTTTAAACACGGAAAAATATTCTGAATCATCAAAAAAAGGTAATTATAAATAAACTAGTTTACAAGTAAGGGGAGTAACAAAAATCAGGTGATTTTTTAGGGGGGGAGGGGGGTAAAAAAAAGTTAAAATTATATATAAGAACCTGACTATTTATATATTAAGGAAGAGGGTGGGGGGTAGGCCTCTGCTAAAAAATAATCAGGTGATTAATGACACTGCCCTAAATATAAAATACCAAAGTCTAATTAATTTTTTATCTTTAGTATGTTATGGCTTTTATTCTAAATCATTTGTAGCACTTGCACGATATGGAACATCAACGGATAATTACAAAATTTTACGTGATGATGATCTTTTTGATAAGGATGCAAAAGCACATGGATATATTCAAAGTAAATATTGCGAAGGATATACAATGTCTAAATATTGTTCTAATTGTGGTACTTTAGCCCAATTAGAGTCTGTACAAAAAAGAAATCAACGTTATCAAGAACTTATTGCACAAATTGATTGTTTGCTTATTTTAAAAGAAGGTCAACCAATACCTGCAAGTTTTATTTCTCATTTTGGAAATACCTGAACACAGCATAATATTCATAAGCTATATGAAATAGTAATTGCTTCATTAAAAAATCGTCCTGGTCATACAAAATCAACCGAACTGCAACAATTACATAAATATGTTGAAAAAGAAATAAGAGACCATTCTTATTATGCAACAATTAATAAATATCCTGCACTTGGACGTATTATTGAAGCTGTTGAAGCTCATGGGCTAGAACATTGGATTGGTCAATGTATGATTTACTTAATTGACAAAACAATAGAAGAAAAACGGCCTGTATTTGTTGGAATAGCACAAGCTATAACTAAAGTTATTGATAAATTACAACGTGGTGTAACTTCTATGAGAGGAATTGGGGAATATCATGAAAGTTTTGTTGATTTTTTAATTGTTCTTATGTCTATTAGCACTTTAGCAACACGTTGGCTTACAGCAAATTTTGCTGAGCCAACAATCTGATTTTTGCGAAGTAAAAGAAATAAACCAAATATGGATTATGATATTTATGGAATAAATATATCAAATTTTTCAGAGGTTATTGCAATGTGGCACACAGCATATAATTATGATGGTCCTACAGTATGTGCAAAAGATCAAACAAAAGTTGCAGAATTAATAGAAATTTGTAAACATCGACAAAAATAGATTGGATGTATACCTATTGATAATAATACAATTCCAGCAACAATGACAATGGAAGAACTTCATAACAAAATTAGTAGCTTTAAGAAAGCAACATATATTACAGTTTATGCTCTTTCAGCTTGTATTCCAGGAATACCACCAGTCGTAATTGCTGTTATTCCATCTGACCAAAAGGAAAAAGCAGAACTTAATAATTATAATAATAATTTAATTATGAGTGAGTTATATTTTGCTGGTGCCATGACGATTGGTTTATATTTTGATAGAGCTGCTTTGGATCGAAATTGGTTAGATGAAGTTTATAGTAAAAATCCTGACTTTTCTCAAGAACTTGCACTTAAACCAGTAAGTTTTTGTAAAAACAAATTAAAAAATATTATTTATAAACTAAAAAATATTTTTGTTTTTAGAGTACATTAATATTAAATGCATTTGAAAATTTTCCAATCAATTTGCATTTTATGGATAATTCGTTACCATTTATTTGTGGAACTGATATTTATCATTGTATTAAAAAAGGTAAAAGTATTTATTAATAAAATAACTATTTGAAACTTAATATATATGCACTAATCATTATATATTAATTAAAAATTTTTATTATAGGACGAAATATGCATATTAGTGGAACAAGAGTATGCCCTATTGGACATTATATAATGTCTCCTAAGCATTTATGGATTTTAAAAGAAAATCTAGAAATTTATTCAAGCTTAACGAATGATATTCTTAATCCTAAAGATAAACAATCAGATCAGATAAATTGGCTGAAAGATTTTTTTCATCAACTGTTTTAAGAGGTAAATATATTTATAATAACGATAGTAAAATTTAATATTATTAATACAAAAAAATTATTTTGTAGGTTTTGCAAATTATTCCATAACAAACAATAATGATAGTATGTATGGAGATGCATGCTATCATTTTTTTTGTGGAATGCTATTTGAATCATGGAAATCACGTAATATGTCTCATATAAATCGAATTGAATTTGCATGGAGTGCATGTATTTTCTTCGCATGAATGCATAATTTTTTAAAAATTAATCCAGCTACATGTAATAAAAATAAATATGGAATATCTTGGCAATCATGTGATGATTTTATTTATTTAGGATTGACTTTAATTTTGTTAATTCAAAATTGGCCAAATTTTTATCCTAATTATCCTTTATGTCCATGGATTATTTCAACTGCTTTTCTTGAGCATATATTTGGTTATTAATAAGCGAAAAAATTCTAAAAACTATTAAAATTGAAATGAAAGGTTAGTTTGTTAATTTTATTTATTATTATATAGATTTAGTTAAGTATTAATTAATTTAAAAAATAAATTTTTAGGCAATTTAATTAGACCAGATAATAATGATGGATATAATATTAAATTATCTACATCGAAAGAAAATTTGCCAGAAGAACTATCTAATTTTCCATCAGTTTTTGAAATTAATAATGTAGTAAAGGAGGTATATTTTTGAATTAATTTTATATATTTTAATATTGTAATAATAATTTAATTATTTTGATATTTAAGTTTTCGAGTGCTATGAAACATATACTTTGTAGTCTTGGTATAAAAATAAATCAAGAAGATTTTTCATCATTAATTCAACAGTCAATATGTTCACTCAAGAAAAATAACAATGATGAAATTTTATTAGAAGGAATTAATAACAATATTAATATATCAACTGAAGAAAAAATAGAAGAAGTTGATTTATTAGAATCAGACATAAACCAATTGGATGATATTGACATCTTGTTAAATAAACATTAGCAACGATTATTAGGTCGATCAAATTTATCTAATTTGAATTTTACTAATTTGAATCAAATATATGATGAAGAAATTCATTTAGATTTAGAATTAGAAAGTGAAGAAAATTTCTTTGAAAAAATTAACAAGATATATAAACGATTTCATAAACTAAATCCATTAACTATAATACAAATTATGTCAGATTATCGAGGTAATTTTAAATTAATTTATATTTTATATTTAAATTTATAATATATATAACTTTCTTTTAAATTTAGAAAAATATGATTATTATACTCAACAAGAAAAAAGAAAAATTGGAAATAAAGCTATGCTTTAATAAAAAAAATCTTACTGTAGTTACTGAATTAGGAACAATGGATATTACAACTGCAATATGTTATGATAGATTAAATAGTAATGAACAACAAATACGAACAAAAGGAAGAATTGCTCGATGGAAAACTGCATGTAAAAAAATTTTTGATTCTATTAAACTAAATCCACAAGCTTTAAAATTTAAAAAAAGTGATTATTATTACTATTGTGAAAGTAGAAATTCTATTGTAATTGCAGAAATTATTGCAGTTTTTGAGATAAATCATTTAAATTTTATTAATATATTTTATTTATTTTGTTAATTAATGTTTTTATATTATTTAAGAAATATGGATCAAGCTATGTTCGTGTAGATTTGCTAGATGGTTCAAATAAAGAAAGAATTCATGCTCGTTTGTATAATTTGAAATCAGATTCTGATCAAGAATTTGTTCCCATTATAAGTTCAAATCGTGCACAATTTGTATGTGAAAGTAATATATTTCATTTTATTGCATGTTTGGGTTCTGTATTAGAAGAATATCATAGTAATTCTTATTGGTTAGAAAAAATCTTAAAATTAAGAGATTTACAATATACAACATATTTTCATTTTGTTGAAAAATCTTGAGAACTTGAACAATCAATTAAGGAAGCAGAAAGAATTATGAAATCAAAAAAAACAAGTAATTTAGATAATAACTTGTAATTTCTTGTAGCTTTAAAAACATTATCATAAAGTAGAAATTTATATATTATTATATTGGTATTATAGTTTATATAAAACTTACTTGTTATTTACTAATAAACAGTATATAGTTAAAGTTACGTTAGTTCATATTGGCATTACAGTATTATACTAATGTTTATCATTATTTACCATAAAAAATTCATTTAAAACATGCTATTATAATGAAACACAGTATGTAATTAAAGTCATATTAGATTGTAGTAGCATTATTATTAATATTTATTGTAATTTAATATAATAAATGTTTAGATATTTGAATTTTTTATAATAGTTAGTAAAAAATAAAGATGGTAAATATCTTAATTGCATCTCTATCTGGTACTTTTATCTTTGTCGTACATTAACTTATTATTAATTCAAGTTAAATTGTACATTTTATTATAAGTTTAAAAATTTTATTTAAAATTATATCGTACACTTAAACTAAGTTTTAAAGCTTGTGTACACTTTATTAATAAAAATTTATTGAACACTTATATAGAGTTTGAAGACGAAGGTTATATATATATATATATTAGTATTTAGGGGTCCTGGGTAGTGATGGAAAATGTTTTTTATTACGTAATTAAAAACAAACAAAGATTATGTTCTTAATATATTTAAAAAACTATTCGGGCTTTTAATCATCACATGTTTTAAATCGGTGAAAAAGTGTTTAAAACTGTTTTTTTTTCCATCTCTAGGTATGGGTGAGAGATCAGTATAGTACACCCGAATTTTTAAATCTGTACTATACTGATATGCTCATCTATACTATACTGATCTGCTATATAAAAATAACCAAATGGGTGTAATATACCCATATTCCGTACTATACAATTCTGATCATTCATACCATGCTAATCTCGTAAAACACAGGCTGGTTTTTAAAACCTGTACCATACTATATAATCAGCTATAATTCTAACCATAACACTAATATATATAACACCGGATTAGTATGGTGCAGATTTTAAAACTTCGGGTTGTACTAAACTGATATGCTCACCCATACTATATTGATTTGCGAAAATACTAATCAATATCATATTGTAATTTCTCATACTATAATTATGGTCATTCGTTCAGAACTTTTTTTACAGTAAATCACTACAATAATCGGTAAGTTTTGTAACAAAATTTTACAATAAATTGTGATAGAAACCACAGCTGTTAATCCCAATACGAGCTAACTCAAAATCATACTGCATTGGGGTGTTCGATACACTATAAAAATCAAATCTATATGTGGTATCATATAAAATTCTAATAAGACAGATTTTTAATTTATTTTTCCTGATTAACCAATCTAGAGTATAGCATTTATCTGAATAATTATCGGATATCCAGGTGACACCCACCCAGGTCAAATCACTATTAAAACTAAAAAAGAAACACATTAATTTGCTATAGAACTTCCTATACTAAATTCAATCTTAATTTTTTGATACACAAAAATCAATCATATTTCGCATAGCTCACTGCATTTGTCTGGCATGTCTCTTGTTAATTTTTTAAATTCAAAACTGGCATTCATTTTGTTAGATATTTGAAATAAACTATTCAAATTTGGTATATTTCAAATAAAACAGCTTCATATTAGCATTTGTAGCCAAATTCGTAAATGTAATGAGTAAAGTGATGACATATAGAATCTGGATTCAATAATTGAATTCGGATTTATCCAGATTCGGATTATCATCCGGATACACAAAGTAGGATCCGAATTTAATCCGGATAACCCTTAAAGAATAGGATCGAAACACTACTTTCTGATTAGCTATTTTCTCTCTAAAAGCTTGTATTACCTGCGGAAATAAGTGGATGCCCGATTATATTAGATTTATTTATTATTAATTAATGATCTGCCAGTTAGAGGGCATCCATCAATAACATTATACAAAAGGGGGGTTGGACGAATGATAAGAGGAGTAACAAAAATCAGATGATTTTTTAGGGGGGGAGAGGAGTAAAAAAGTTGAAATTATATATAAGAACCTGACTATTTATATATTAAGAAAGAGGGGGAGGTAGACCTCTGATAAAAAATAATCAGGTGATTAATGACACTGCCCTAATGTTTTTCTCAATAAGTAGGGGGGTCAAAAAAATATAACGTAATTTTTTTAGAAAAAATTGGCTAAAAATTGAATCAGTAGTCCAAATTTAATGATTTTGGTACCATTTGATTCGTCTCGGTAAGAGGAGTCGAATGGTACCAATTTCATTTCATTTGGGTTACTGGATCACATTTTATTGGCCAAATACTATTGGTTATTATGTTTTCTTATAAACTTATTATAAAATCAATTGTTTTTTGTGAATAACTATTGATCCAGTGATCCAAATGAAATGGTATTGGTATCATTGGATTCGTCTCACTGAGACGAATCGAATGGTGCCTAAATCATCCAAATTGGATCACTGTATCACAATATATTCAAGATTTGTAAAATTTTATATATAAATATACGGATTTTGAAAATTTTTTTATATAGTAGAGGGGGTCAAGTACTACAATGAGGGGGTACATAACGTTATTTATGGATGCCCCCTTAATCAGAGAATTTCTATATTAGAATATGACACAGATCACGTATGTACAAGACTCGAATTGAAATTTTTAAGTTAGGGTACTGACATTTATTACCTAATATCCATTTACTATAGGGGCTTACCCCACCCCCAGGTAAGATCTATAAATAGAATTTTGGCCAATCAAATTTAACTAAGGTAAGATTTTTCTTGACCCCCACCCCCTAAAATATTACCTAATAAATGTCAGCGTCCTTATAAGTAAAGTTATAAAATTTTTAACCAAATATAGTATTAAAGTAGCACAAACAATAGAGCAAAACCATAGGCTCTTGATTATGAAATTATTAAATATCAATATTTCTTTTTGATAAGTTTTACTTTGTAAGCACGTGGCATTTACTAAATAAACCCTTATATTAATTAGAATATAAGCTGAATCAAGATATTTAGTTTTTAACTTAATTTACAGCAAATCAGTAGTTGCTTTTTAGCATCTAGATTTTTAAAAATATATTATGCTTGGAAATAATACCAGAAGCTAAATTCGTAAGTGGCACAGATGCAAGTAACATTAATGAAGCATTTAAAATCACGATCCTTAAACCCACTAGCTGTTAAATACGAATAAATTATTTGAAGTCTTACAAAACAGTAAATAAAAATCTATTTTTTTTTTGTAAACTTGATTTGCCATTTTTAAAATAATATCCAGTTTTATATAGTACTTATGGCCAAAACGATTTGAAGGGTACAATAATTAAGTATTTATTATGTCTTGATCTTATTTTACTAAGTAATAACAGTCTTATTGACCGAAGTAATTAATGCGAATAAATAGTTGTAAGAGCGTTATAATGGTAAATATAAATTTATATCTTAGTTTGTAAACATAATTTTCTGCTTTTAACCATATTTATTTTAATTTATTTTCAAGGTTATGACATTACTCTTAGCTAGACGTGAGACTACTGGCACTGCCTTATTACTTATGAGCTAAACTAATGATATCTGCGAATGAAACGATTTGAATATAGTAGTATTATGTAATGGTAATTAAGTATTTATGCCCTTTGTTTGTTACTTGTTTAACTCGTTTACTGATTTTAATTCCATCGATTAATAACGATTCTTTGCTGCTTTTAACTCCACTTAATTATAATCAGTTTTCATATTTGTGGCCAATTCGAAGACATTATGTAATAGTAATTAAGTATTTATGTCATTTGTTTGTAAACTTTGATTTTTAATTTTAATTCCACTGATTAATTAGTAATTTTTGTACGCATAATCTGAATGAAGATTAATGCAAACTAAAGATTGTACTCAGGTATACATTTTATTATATGGCTATAATAAAATTACTCGGATAATCGGATAATTTAATAATCCCCTGATCACTATATCAAGATCATGGGAGGATTAAGGGTAAACCGTAAACACTAATTAAAAATCATATAGTTGTTGTGGCTAATTTGTGTATAGTTACACAATGATCATCTGATCAAAACATTGTTATATTCTAGAATAGTATCGACAATTCCATGATTTTAAAATTCATTTTTATTGGCTAAAAACAATTAATAATTTATATACAAGTTCAATATTGTTCTATATTGTTATAGTGTGTGTTTTAGAATATTTATTAATTTCTAGAACTATAAAGTTTCACCCGCAAATTATATAGTTTCACTCACAAACTTTGTAGCTTCAAAATTTAGAATTGTTTCTTTAAAAACTTACTTCTAATTTTTGCAATGAAATTTAAAGGTTTTAACATTTGTATTTATCTGGTTTTGATTGAATTTCGATAAAATAAAAAAACATTTGCCTTTATTGCATTTTTGTACTCCATTAATTTTATATAGCAAAAGGATCTACCATTTATATATATATAATTTAATTATAGTAATACGGTCTATCCTTAATTAATAATTCCCTGATTGTATGTGAATAAGCAGAAACTTTGTCTTCGCTAATTACTAACGTATTATTACAAACATAATTGACTCTTTTAACTCTACTTAATAGTATCTGTTTTTTATACTTATGGGCTAAACTAAACGATCACTGCCGAGTTGAATAGTATTATATAATGGTAATTAAGTATTTATGCTCTTAGTTTGTGAACTTGTTTACTGATTTTAATTTCACTGAGTAATAATGATCTTATTTTCACAAGCTAACCTAAGTTATTAATGTGAATGAATGGTTTGAAGGCATTATATAATGGTAAATAAGGATATATTTTTAATTTGTAAACATGATTTGCTGCTTTTAACTCCAATTAACAATAACCAGTTTTTATACTTATAGCCTGAACTAAATGATCAATGTGAATGAACCGATTGAAGAGAATTGTGTAATAGGAATTATAATGGTTATCAAAAAGGAGTACCTTTGCAGTCATGTAAAATCACAAGAAATAAGCCGATTCTAGTAGTTTTTCGATTCTTGGAGAATTTTAAAGATTTCAAATAAAATATAGCCATTATTGATTGAAAATTATGATCAATAGGGAATTATCATCATCACGAAATCACAGGGTTACACCTTTTTGCAAACCGCATAATTAAGTATTTATGAACTTAATTTGCTTTTAATTCCGCGATTAATACCAATCCTATACTCACAAGCTGACTGAAGTGATTATAGCAGTTTGCACAAAGTGTGGCCAGTGATTTCGTGATGATTATAGCGAAAAAATTTCTAAGATATTAAATTCCCTATTGGTCATTTTCAATCAATAATACCATATTTATTCAAAATCTTCAAAATTTTCTTAAGAATCGAAAAAATCTACTAAAATTGGCTGATTTCTCATGATTTTATATAACATTTGATTTGCAGAGCTCACCTTTTGCAACCTAAGTGAATGAGCATTTTGTAATAGTAATTAAGTATATCGCTTGTGAACTTTTATTTCTAATTTTAATTACATTATTAATAACGATTCTTATACCTACAAGTAGTGTTTAAAATTGACCTGCAGAATCTGCAGAGCAAAGACCAAAAAATTAATCTGCAATTTTTTTTTAAGAATATATGCAAATTCCGCAAATATGAAAAAAAGTTCCACAGAATTTCCGCATATTAGAGATATTTTTTTTGTCTCGCAGGTTTAATATTAGGTAAATCTGCAGGCATTTATTAAAAAATTTCTTGAGTCTATTATGCTAAAATCAAATAGTGAACGTATGCTAATCACAATGTTTACTTGAAATAAACTATTCATTATTGTCTTATTGTATTTAATATTCTCTGGGCTTTGTCAGTTATGTACATATGTATATACATACATACTGTAACTATTAAGGTGGGAGAGCATATACGTTTAACTAGTTTAACTCTAATAGTTATAAAAAATAAGTTTATGATTTACTCGAATAAAGTTTCTTTAGCACTATACTAGCTTACTTCCTTTATTTTCTTAAGTAAAATCAGAGTGAACTTTTCTAATATTGTATCTCTTTATTGAAGTCAAATTTATTCGTTTATATATATTTTAATTTAATATGTGATACGATAACGTTGTTTGACTCGTTAATGTGTTGTTTAACATGTTACGTGATTATACAACTAAGCCTAGCATGTTAACGTGATATTAAGAATGTTTATAATTCACGCCTCTTAAACGTGCTAACATGTTAAGATTTTACAAAAGAGGGTGATTATATGTTAAATCATCAAGTTTACACAGATTTCGACTAGCATTTAATGATTTATACAAAAATAGAAATAAAAGGTATCTACTAAATAAAAAGATCTATTTACAAATAGGGAGTAAACTAATCAGGAAATTCGAACCTTCTAATGTTATAATTTCAAATTGTGGTAATACGTACTGTACATACGTAATTCTGGATTTTGATCTTTACTGTCTTCATATTCCAGGTAATAGGATTGTAATCAAAAATGGTAAAATTGTACAAATAAATTTTATTAAAAAAAATTTATTTCCGTATATTAAACAAAATTTCCGCATATATATGATTTAATAAAATATAATGCGCAAGTTGATACATTAATTCTGCAGTTTTTAATAAAATATTAAATGTATTCCATATAAAATTTTAAAATCCAATTTTAAACACTGCCCACAAACTAAATGAAGTGATTATAGTGGTTTGCAAAAAGGTGTGCCCTTTGCAAATTATGAAGTTATCCCGATTTTAGTAGATTTTTTAATGCTTGAAGAATTTTAAAGATTTCAAATAAAATATAAGAGTTACTGATTGAAAATTATGATCAATAGGGAACTAAAATCTTAGAAATTTTTCCGCTATCATTATGAAATCATAGGGTCACATCTTTTTGCAAACCGTAATGCAAATGGAAGGGTAGAGGTCTTACCCGGGTCGAAAATTACCGACCCGGGCGGGTCAAGTACTGACCCGGGTTATGACCCGGGTTAACGGGTCAACTCCTTGTTTTTTTTTTGTCTTCGGAAACATGCTTAATTTTTTGTCTCAACTAGAGTTATGACTCTGGTCAGAAAATAACGGCAGTCGCGCTAAAACCAGGAACGTTATACTTTATAAGTACATCTTAAAATTAAAATTTTCTAAAATAGAATATATATTTACATTATTTTGTTTCCTTTTAATGATAAATATAGGTCGTATAAGTACTATTTATACGCCAAATAGACGATTAAGCTCAAGCGATTTATTTTTTATTTATTATAAAGAAAAAGCAAATAAGTCCGTTACTGGATGTTTCGCATCCAATAACGGCGCATCTGGCTTTGAATTCAATGAGCTCACAAGCTGAGCACCTTCGTGATATGGGTAACACATTAAATTCAAAGCCAGATGCTTTTTAATTGTCAAGTAAAAACGATCACCCTGTGATCTTTTGGATCTTTCGCCTGCCAAATAAAACAGTTATTGGTTGCTACGCATTCATTAACTATATAATATAATTAATCTTGTAATAAATTAATTTTCGAAGAGGTTAAAACCTCATTATTATTGTGGACTAAACTATATTGTTGATTCTTTTGAAATAAAAATAAAATAATCGACACATAATAAATAAATGAATCTACTTCCGTATTATTTCATCGACAAAAACGCTTGCTGAAAACTTAGTTCGTAGATAATGATTTTTACAGACAAGATTATTTTACATACGAATAATTCAATATATTGTATCAAGAATTTTTTTTATAAATTGTATCAACTTTAAACATAAACTTAACTCTATCAACTTATGACTAGAATTAATTTGCCCAAAATTAGTTTTTGATGAAATAACTTTTTATGAAACGGACTT
>QKWP01000769.1:30547-44072 GCA_003550325.1 Gigaspora rosea
TATACTTCTTACTCTAAGTAAACTTGTTCAGTATCAAAAAATACACATATTTTTATTCAAACTCAAACTAATTTGCAAAATTTGGACTAGCCTAACCAAACTTATGATTGAGTTTGAGTTTAGTATATAAAGTTTTTAATAATAAAATTTAGAGTTTGAGTCTGGTCTGGACCAGACCAAACCCGGACCAAAACCTAGAATCACTAGTTCATATGAACACCAGACTGAATCTGAACATGTTCATGAACTTATGAACTGAACCTGAACTGAACCTGAACCAGCTCTAAAAGTTCAATACTGAACCTGAACCTGAACATGTTTTAAAAAATGATCAGGTTCAGGTTCAATACTGAACCTGAACCTGAACCTGAACTTGACCTAAGTTCAGTTCAGTTCAGATTCATAGGAACACTAAACATTAGTTATATATGATAATCATGGGATGGTGATTAGTGAAACCATCCTGGATGATATTAATAATAATTCTAATTTTAATTAATTTTTAAATTTTAGTAAAAAAATTTATTAAAAATTAGAACAAACTTTTAGCTTTCATCTAACTTTTACTATAGTAATTAAAAAAATACAAAATATTTTTTAGAATCTATATTTAATTAGGAAATAGAAATTTGTCGCACCCGCGACATGTCGCACTCCCCGATTCGGCCAATCAAATCACACGATTTTGTAATCAAAAAATTTTATTTTTTAAAAATTCAAAATTTTACTAGTAAAATATAAAAATAAATAAGCAATATCAAAGCATATAATGTAAAATTTTATTCTGAACAACTTTTTCTAAGTCATAAAGATAGATTATCTTAGTAAAAAAAACGTTTTATAAGAAAAATCAAAAATTTCAAATGTTAGCACATATAAAACTTTTTTTTACTAATATAAATCTATCTTTACGTTTAAAAATTATATGTAAAATTCTATACTAAACAACTTTTTCTAAGTTAAAAAGGTAGATTATTTTAGTAAAAAAAGTTCTATATGTGCTAACTTTGGAAATTTTTGATTTTTCTTATAAAACGTTTTTTTACTAAAACAATCTATCTTTATGACTTAGAAAAACTTGTTCAGAATAAAATTTTATGTTATATGGCATGCTATTTTATATAAATTTTACACTTTATTATATAAAATTTTTAATTTTTAAAAAAAAAATTTTTTTGACTATAAAATCGTGCGATTTGATTGGCCGAACCAGGGTGCGACAAATTTATTTTCCCCTTTAATTAATACTTTTTATAGTAAAAATTTTAAGGTTGTAACTTTTTATTTTAAAAAATCAGGGGTAATTTACTTTTGACTAGTACTGGTACTATATGAAAGAAATATCTATACTGGTATATGAAATTATATGTAAATATCTATACTAGTATATGAAATTATATAGTAAATTTATAGTGACTACTAGTAAGTTGTTTTGTAATAGGATTTTAGATTTTACTATACAAGGTATATGTGTTATTTTAAAAAGAAGATTGTTAAATATCACATATTGCTATATTGCAGGTTAATAATTGGCCAATTAGATCACAGAATCTTGTATAATAAAATGAACAAAAAATTACAAAAAATTACAAAAAAAAAAATCAAAATTTTTAAATAACTTGAAATTTCATTATAAACTAGTTTTGGGCTTCTAATTAAAAGTTTTTAGTGCTTATTTTGCATATATATATATATACTTCCTAATTTAATATTAATACTAATTTGGACTCTAATCTTAACTATTAATCTTTTTAATTTTTTTAAATATTAATCTGCAATATCACAATATCGCAACTTGCTAAATTTATTAAAATCTTTTAAAAATATTTGTTATAAAAATTAGTTTTATTTTGAAATAGCATATATATATGTATGGATCGTCTTATTAAGTGTGATACAAGAAATTAATACTTTAAAGTTTATATATAATAAAGTTTTGATTTTTAAAGAATTAAAATTTTAAAAAAATATATATAATATTTAAGCATATATATAATCTATTTATAAAAAAAATTCTATAAATTATTGGTTTAATATTTTTTAAAAAAATTTTAAAGTTGCTTAATTTTTAAAATAAAAAAATTAAAAAAATTAAAATTTCTAGTATTTTAAAATTTACTTAATTAAAATCAAGTATATTTTTGTACTATTTTACAAGTTACTTGGTATAGCTATTAAGAATAAATTTGCAAAATTTCAAATAAGATTATTATATAAAAAAAAAAATTATAGTATAATTTATAATGCTAATTTAAACTAATTTACTAATATAAAAATGACTATTTTATATAGTAAAAATAATGCTTATTTTAGATTAAAAAAGTTAAAAATCTATATATTTTTAGATTTTAAGAATTTTATATACATATATATAAGGTAGCCTGCCCTATTTCCACAAACTACTCTATTTCCACAAACAGTAAAGAACAGTAAATATCTTTTAATTCACTAGCTTTATTTGGGGTAAGTTTACTATTTTAATAATTACCTTAGTTAAACATTTTAAACAAGCCCATAACTGCTAAAATTTGATTACAGAATCTTAAGATTATTTAAAGGCTTGTTCCCAATTTAGTTATTTTAGTACATAAACTATTTATAGAATTGCTAATAACTTTTGATCTACTTATCTGTTTTGAGTGATTTAATTACCAAAATGTTCGTCTCAATAAAACGATTCTGACAAGCTCAAAATCATCAAAATCCAATCACAGGATCCTGAGATCGTTCAACTTATGTGTGATTTTAATAGTGATTTTATAGTGTTTTATAGTTTTAAAATAATATTATTATTATTATAAAAAAGTTTAACTATCTTGGGATCTTGTGATTAGATTTTGATGATTTTAGTCTCATTGGAATCGTCTTATAGAGATGAATATTTTGGTAGTTAAATCATTCAAAATGGGCAAATGGATCAAAATCTGTTTTACTATTTGTGGAAATAGGTCACACCTTTAAATTTTTACAAAATTTATAGGATATTTTTTTTATTAACTAAAAAAAAATTATACATATATAGTTGGTTTAATTTTTATATATTTAAATAATAAATTAGTTATAGATTATATATACTTAATTTTATAAAAAGATATTTATTTTTTAAAAAGTTTTGTATGTAGCAAAAAAAGGTTTGTGGAAATAGAACAGGCTACCTTATATAAAAAATGATCCTTTAAATTCTAATTTTAAACTAATATTAACTAAAAATTTATTAATTATAAATTTTATTAATTTGCTATATATGTATATATTATACTGAAAATTAGTATTTTATTTTATTTACTAGTTTTTAGCCTATAAACTATGTTAATAAAAATTTTTTTAAATTTTATAAAAATTTTATTATATATACAAAATATAATCAGGTTTATTTTTTTTGTATAAAAAAATATAGTTTGTATAATAAAAAAAAGTTTAAAATTTAATAAATATAAAAACTATCTATTATTTTATAAAGAATTTAACTACAAATAACCGGCGGTGATAATCATCGGTGTGTAATTAACCAATAACAATAAAACAAAAAAAAGTTCATTTCATTTACTTTAGGGTTAGGGTGAGGCCTAGGATTTTAGCAGGGTATTTGATATATGCAGAATTTAGCAAGGAATTTTTTTTTGCTAGAATGTCGAAGGTAGTTTTATAGATGAATTCTTGAGATATTAGCATTTTTTTAAAAAAAATCTTTATTTTTGTTACACAAACTGATTTCACATTACACCTGATCTTGCAAATTTATTGGCTAATTACATACCGGTGATGATCACTGCCGGTTATAGTTAGTAAAATTCATTTTATAAATGTATAAATTAATAATAAAAAATATTTAATTTATATACAATAAATTTATATTTGTAGCTTGATATTATAATATATGCTTTCCCAAAAGATATATTTAAAATAACAATAATTAAACAAAATATTACTTATAAATATTTTTAACTTACTATATTAATATGTGTTGTATCACTGTTAATAAGACGACCTATACTTAAAATAACATGTAGATTAATTAAGGGTATTGCTATTTATATCATAGCTTTTACTAGGGTTCCGCAATTTGATCTTCAAATATTTGAATCAAATATTTGATCAAATTCAAATTCAAATTTGACTATATTTAATTTGATCAAATTCAAATATGGCCAAACTTGATTTGATTTGACAAATATTTGATTTAATTTGAAAATTACTATTAAAAATTCAAATTCAAATTCAAATATTTGAATCAAATCAAATTCAAATCAGGGTCAATTTGATTTGATCAAATTCAAATTAATCCAATATTTGATTTGATTGGAATTTGAGGAACCCTAGCTTTTACTATTTGCACCATATAGATCTCCTTGATTTTATTATTTAAAAATATTTTAAATTTTAAAAACTTTTATTAAAAATATCTTTATGAGCTCTTGATCAAATTCAATAAAATTTTTTTTATTTGAATTCTATTAATTTATAGAATTTAAAAAAAGTTTTATTAAATTTGGTCAAAATCTTGTAGAAATATCTTTGATAAAATTTTTTTATTTTTAAAAATATATATTACAAAAAAGCTGTACCAAAATTGTTTACAAGAACTTTTATCAAAGATATCTTTGCAAGTTTTTAACCAAATTCAATAGAAAATTTTATTTTAATTCTACAGTTCTGTAGAATTAAAAAAAAATTTTTATTGAATTTGGTTAAGAACTTGCAGAGATATCTTTGATAAAAGTTCTTGTAATAATTTTGGCTTAGCTTTTTTGTAACTAATTTGTCATACTATTTTGGATGGTTTTTTGTTATATATAAATTTATAAAAAAAACATATAAAATTACTATAAACTTTGAAGCTATAATGTTTTTTCCCCTATAAATTAACTTAAAATTAAATTTTTTTAGAAGTATAGAACAAGAAAAAAGAAACAATTAAGCTTAAAAATCAGATTAAAATTTTGCCAATTTTGCACAAAATGAAAATGTAACTTTGCCAAAAACAAATATTAATAATTTTAAGATAATAAGTATATATAAAAACATACTCTAAACAACTTTACTTAGAAGATGGAAGTAGATTACTTTGTAAGAAAAATGGGTTATTTATGTACTAAAGTTAAATTTTTGGGGGTTCAATATAAACCATTTTTTTAATTAGGTAACCTACTTTGGGCCCTTAAGCAAAGTTGTTCAGCACATGATTCTACTCGGAATAAGGTTAAAATAATTTTTTTTAAAAAATTTTTTAGAAAAAAATTTTTTTCTAACTTTAACCCATTTTTTATTTAGTAAAAGGTCCGAGAAAGCACATTTTGACTAAATTTTATCTTAAGCAGAATCTTGACATATATTTTCAGTTGATGAAATCTGCTTTTTTGTCAACAATATCTTTTAAATCAGAGGTTCACAACTAAGTAATGTAAATTTTCTGATTAATAAAAAATCAGGCCAAAACTTGGTTAACTAAACCAGCACTTTAAAATAGATTTTGTGCTGTTTACAATAGATTCTATGCACTGGTAGTAATAAATTATTTTATAATTTATATATGTAATGCTTTATATTAAAAATTTAGACGTTACAAGATCAGTCAACAGAATATTAAACAAAGAAATTTATAAAATCTCACTAGATACAGTACTATATTGTTTAATTTAAAACATTAACTACGGTTATTTGTCTAATTTTCAAGTCTAATAACTATTAATCTTGAAACACCACTAATACAGTTTAATAAAAAAACATATAATAAATTATTATATAGTGTATAATACAACTAGGATTGATTTACCAATCTCTATTATTTTCTAATTATATACACTAATTATTACTCAACAATATCAACAATTTAATTGAAGATTAGCAAATTGTTCTGCAACTCTTAATGCATTGTCAATTTCATTAACATTTGTTCCACTGCCTTGAGCAGCATCATCTTTACCTCCAGACTTTTAAAACAATAAATTAACAAATGATCTAAATAATTTCCTTTGTAAAAATAAAAAATAAATATCTACACACCTTTCCACCAACGCTTTCGGATACGGCTTTAGCCCAATCAGCGGCTTTTAATCCTTTATCAACTAAAGGCTTACCCACAATACAACTATGAGCTACACGACTTGAAGTTTCATCAACTGAAAATAGGTAAGCAGCCTTGTCT
The DNA here is from genome assembly GCA_003550325.1 of Gigaspora rosea. Taxonomy (NCBI): domain Eukaryota; kingdom Fungi; phylum Glomeromycota; class Glomeromycetes; order Diversisporales; family Gigasporaceae; genus Gigaspora; species Gigaspora rosea. The sequence goes on from QKWP01000769.1 coordinate 36,693, forward strand.
TTTAGGTTTGTCTTACAATGTGAGATACCACCAGCAATAGCCTATAAATATGATAATGATAAAAACATTAAAGGGATAATAATAATAAATGTGGGTATATTAAATAATTCGCGAGTTTACCAACTTTTGTGTTAGATCCAACATTTAGTAACTTGATGATATACGGACTATTAGGATTTTTTTCAAAATAATTATTTATTACGTCTATAACCTGATTTGTCCAAACAATTAATGTAAGTCAATATTTTATGTAATAAACATGTATATGAACATTGTAAATACCTCTTTTGTTTGTGCAGCTTTCCTGGCTCTGTCCGAGTCATTAAAAGCTTTTCTTAGTTCATTTAATGTTTCACGATATTCTGATTTTTTTAATGACGATATATCTGAAGCATCAAGTTCTTTTGATACTTGTTTAAGTGCAGAATCCAACTCTGCCCCTTGTAATTTTGAAATGTTATTAATTTTTATCTTGAACTCATCAGCAACCTTACTAGCCTATTGAAACGATTTGATAAATCGATTAAATTCGAATGATAAAATAATAAAACAAATATATTCGATGTATATGTGTGTATATATGGTACCTGTTGGGCTTCTTCTCCAGTCACGGCAACTATTCTACGAATGCCTTTAGCAATACCAGATTCTTCCAAAATAACAAAATTTTTGATATCGCCCGTTTTTGCAACGTGACTTAAAACATAACAAAAAAATAAGCGATTGAAGTTCTAATAAATAATATATCAGAGTAGTTAGTACTTACGTTCCGCCACAAAATTCTATCGAAGTATCACCCCATTTTGGATTTGATACATCCTGCACGATATCGTTTACGTCATAACCTAAAGATACTACTCTGACAGGATCGGGGTATACCTCACCAAATACAGCACGAAGTCCATGAATGGCCTTTGCGACAGCTAATGGAACATCCTTCGAATATACAACTTTATTCTTTTTGATAAATTCATTTGAAATTAGCTCTACATGAGCTAGCTCATCGTTCGTAACACCTTTCTATCATAATATCAACAAATAAAATAGAAATAAAGTAGAATATGATTTATTGGTAAAGTTTGTTTTTATTCCTAATATGAAATGAACTGATAAATACCTTCAATGAAAAATCAAACCTTAATTTTTCAGGAGCAACTAGTGATCCTTTCTGATCGATCGAATTACCCAAAACTTCTCGTAACGCATAGTTTAGAATATGTGTAGCGGTGTGGTTATTCATGAGTAGTTTACGACGTGGCTTTTATAAAAAGAAAACATATATGTATATTGTAGCTTAAAAATCAAACAAACACAATGATCTTACATACTTCATTATATGATGCCACAGCTTCATTTTCGACAGCAAATCTACCATATATTAGGCGCCCTATATGCAAGACATAGCCCGCAAATACTTGCACATTTTTCACTTCAAATTCTGCTTGGGCATCAGCAGTATCGATAGTGATGAAACCTGTGTCATACTGCTGACCACCTTGTTCTGCATAGAAATTTGTACGATCAAGTATTATGCCAAAGGATTTGCCAGATGGAATATCATCAGTATTTTGAAAGAATGAATGATTATAGTAAATGCCCTTTATAGTGGCTTTTATGCTTCCACTTTCTGTGTACAACAGATTAATAAAATTATTACCTATAAATGATATAGTTACAATAACCAGAATATTAATACATACGGTATTTGAAATTATCGTCAGTTATATTAGAAATTTTATCCTTTTCTATCTTTGCGATATCATGCATGTCTAAGGCTACAATTTCTCGATCATCAGTACCAGCATTACGAACATTACGGCTTATTTCTTTAGCTTTTTCTTGTTCTTTCAAGAATTCTTGCTCATCCACACCGAGACCATTTTCTTCTGCCATTAATCGTGTCAAATCAACTGGAAATCCGTAGGTGTCATATAATCGCCAAACATCAGCGCCTGGAAGTAATGTAGTATTACTTTGTTTGGCCTTTTGCAAATAAGTGTCAAAGAGCTTTTCACCGCGGTCTAAAGTACGAGAGAATGACTCCTCTTCTTCATCAAGTATCTCCTTAACACTAGAGACTTGCTTTGTTATTTCAGGGAAAGCTTCACCCTAACAATTAAATAAAATTAAGAAAGGATTTTATACTACTAAGTCTAATGTGAAATATATAGTCTAAAGCACTCAACACCAGGAATGCGTTTGCACATACCATTTCGCATACAACTGTATCTACAAGACTTGAGAAGAAACAACCAATTTTTACATTAAACTTTTTCCTAGCATAACGAGCACCACGTCTTAAAATTCTTCTTAATACATAACCACGTCCTTCATTACTTGGTACACCACCATCTGAAATTGCAATTGTCAGAGTGCGAACATGATCTGCAATTACTCTATAGGCCATATCCAAACCATCAACATCATCTGCACCAACTTTGCCGGAATAAGGTCTTGCACCAGTTAGTTCTTGAATTTTTTTGAATAGGGGCAAGAAAACATCTGTATCATAATTTGAATATTTATTTTGTAAAGCTGAAACGAGACGTTCGAATCCCATGCCCGTATCAATATGTTTACTCGGTAATTGACGAAGTGAACAATCTGATTCACGATTGAATTGCATAAAGACTAAATTCCAAATTTCGACCACGTTTGGATCATCTTTATTAACTAAATGTGCGGCATCACGATCACCAATACGATCATAATGAATTTCTGAACAGGGACCACAAGGGCCAGTTTCACCCATTTCTATAAAGCAGAATAAAAAACACGATATAGATGAAATTATGTAAATTAAAAACATTTAAAAGCATATTTATATTATAGTTTCGCGGATATAATTTACCCCAAAAATTGTCTTTAGAATTTCCGGGGATTAACCTCTTTTCTTCTACTCCCACATCAATCCATAAATTCTTTGCCTCCAAATCCGGAGGCAACCCCATTTTCTCATCACCTTCAAAATAAGTGACATAAAGGCGATCCTTTGGAAGTTTGTACACTTCTGTGAGGAGTTCCCATGCCATAGCAATAGCATCTTTCTAATATATATGTAAATTACAATTATTAAGGACAACATATAAATAAATAAACTGAAACTTTGTTTTAGTACAAACCTTAAAATAATCACCAAATGACCAATTTCCCAGCATTTCAAAGAATGTATGGTGATATACGTCTTTTCCTACATCTTCTAAATCATTGTGTTTTCCACCTGAGAAAAATTATGAACAATATAACTAAACGCTATCAAAAACCTTTTATTTCTATATAAAATGAAATAAGCTATTCAATATAACGTAGAATTTATACCTGCGCGAATACATTTTTGGCTGTTGGCAGCTCTTTTAAGCTTGCCAAACTCTGAATTTGGGTCGATTGTTGCCAATAATATAGATTTGAACTGGTTCATTCCCGCGTTCGTGAATAATAGAGTCGGATCTTCAAAAGGGATAGTGGAGGAAGAAGGTATATACTTATGACCCTTTGACTCGAAATATGATATAAAAGTTGACCGAACTTTTGCGGCAGGCCAAGTATTATTTGTCGTAATTGATTGTGCCATTTTAATTGTAGGAAAAGCTTTCGAATAATTTAAAGAACAAAATCGAAACTTCGGTAAAAGACTTAAAAGAGAACACGAGAAATAAGGTTTTTTAAACATTGCTAATCAAATTTTTGGATAATCCGCAGTTTAGGATTGATTATCGGACCAATCAAAATTTAATAGCTGATGACTCATAATCTCTCACCAAAGCTCGTCTGCGCCTAAAAAATTTTTTTTCGTTTTATAAGCTCAACAGCTCCTTCGAAAAGTATAGAATCTTTAAAATTCACACCTATAATAATTTTTTTCTTACATTTATTTATTTCTCTTCAGTAAAAACAAATAGGTACAGAAATGGCAAAGGGCTTACGCAGCAAAATTAAGCGTCGTTTTCGTGCAATTAAACGTAAAACAGTTTTTGCATCTGTTGAAGATGCACGTACTTTTCGGCTTGCTAGTAAACTATCCCAAACAGCAGATGTTTCCAAACGGCCCAAACAGCAGCTTAATGGAACTACTCCTAGCAATTCTTTCACAGCTGAAACTTCTCAACATGATCCGCAGCTGCAATTGACTTCAGAAATCAATTCTTCTGAGAACATAGTACCGATCGACATGCTCGAAACGACGCAAGATGTTTCAGGTTCGTTATGTTATGAAATACTGGGTTTCCTTGACCCTGATTTCGTTGATATAACGAATCTTGCAGGGCTTGTTCATGTTTTTTCCGACTTATTGGAAAAATCTTTCTAAAACATACGATATTTTCCAAACAGCTACAATGATGGAAGTTGATATTCCCAAGATCTCTACACACGGTCCAAGAACTAGTAGAAATTATTTAAAAAAGATGCGTAACAAAGGCATTATCATCAAAGGAAAAAAATTAATTCGGAAAAGAAAAAATAACGTTTTGATACATTTTAGAAAATAGTTTAAATCAGATATAAGAATTATTCTATTAACTTTTGGCGTAGTTTTCCCTTTAAAATCATGCCTTTTGAATCAATCTTAAGTAGGTTGAGATGTTATACAGTATGATCCGTTCGAATTGACGATCTGGATTATTAGATGGTGATGTATTTTAATCTTCGGTTTTTTTAATTTTTTTTAGGATTGAAGACCTTTTGATCCTATATTAGAATATCTAAATCCTTTTGCTCTCACTAATCTTACCTTTTTTTTTTTTATTCTTTTATGTAATATTTATGTTCGATCTAATCAGATTGAATAGTTTTATTCTATAATCATTGATTTATTTTCTGTGTAATCGAAACAAGATATCTGTTTATATAAAATTTTTTTTGGAATCAGAATTGAACGATTTATATCTCGCAGAAAGAAAAGGACATCTGGCTTTAATATATTTATTAAAAGATATGTAGCAGCGACAATTATGTTTGCATTGATAAAGTTAGGTGTATTTATACATGTTGGCAAAATCCCGACTTACTATAGTTTGGGATTTGTCCGTCATCCCAAATCCCAAATCCCAAATTCTAGTATAACTAATATCTCAAAAACTTTATTAATAATCTTTATTTAAACAAATCATATATATTCTTATAGTTATAAATAATATATTTACAAAATATTAAGATTATTTATTTGATTTAATCTTTTATAAATAGCAATTGTTTTTTTATTATTTGGAATTTGTCCGGGTTTTGCCAGCATGTATAGGTGTATTCGTATATTTTAAAAATAAAAAATTAGTAACCGATATTTAGTTTTTAAAAAAAGTGTCAAGTTTGTTTGATTTGTGATTTGTCTCAATATTAGATACAGTATTGGAGTTATAGATGGCGGTGAAATTACTTTTCTTAATGAAAATTTTTTGTTGAAATTGTTGAAATTATTTGATGTTAAAATTGGTGAAATTGGTGAAATTAATTTTTTACTATTCAATCAAATACAATAGTTGTTTTATAATTAATTTATAAAAATATTAAAAATGTTGAAATTATATTGTTGAAATTATTGTTGAAATTAAAAAAAATTAAAATGAATTTCACCGCCATCTATAATTAGAGTAATATATAAAGTAGTATAATTTTGAAAAATAAAAGTAATAACATAGTAAAGATTTAAATCTTTATATTCATATTTAATATCCAGACTTATCATACCTGATACTTGTGAGTATAAGGAAGGATGATCATGTTCGCATGCATGCTACATACGTTCGACAACTGTGGCCCAGACACGGCGCAGCCGCAGCATACACGATTACCACTACAAGGATTCAACGCCATGATTGCTCAAAGTTTTGTACTTATCTCAAGATGTTTTATTGATGGCATTTAATAGAGGGCTGATAATTTAGATTATTCTGAAATTATTATAGCTAAATCCAAAATTCTGGATATTCTTAAAGACACTTCAAGCTTAATTTAATTGACAAAAATTAAGTAATGCTATTCCAAGTGATATAATTGACATGGACGAAACTAATAATACTAATAATATCAGCGAGGCGTAGCAAACATAAACATTTGTAATGTAGATAAACCACTGAAAATATTAATTTAATTAATTATTATCAAACATTATGATGCAAATCATCGACGAAGATATATAATATTGTGGTAGATTTGTAGTTTTGGATAAAATAGTTTTTTGGTTGGTTAATCATATATTAATAATAATATACTTGCAGTAAACTAGGCTAATGCGTAGCATTGTGAGGCCGGAGCGAAAATATTTTAAAATTCAAATTTTTAAATAAAATTAATTAATTATTTTAATATAATATAATGGTAGATATATTTAATAATACAGTATATAGTATACATTATTTAAATCTAATTTGTTATAAGTGTCTAGCTAATAATTTTACTATAGCTTATACTAATAACGGAATATTAATAACGATAAATATATTTATTAAATTATCAGTTCAAAACGATTCAACTCATTAAAAAGACAAGGAATTGCTTGGAAATTTTTACAAAATGTCTACAAGTTTCAAAAACAAATTTATGTTCGAATATTTTATGTTAATATGTAAATTTTAGGCATCCAACTAATAGAATACGTAAATTTATTAAAAAATTCGTACAATAAGTACAAACAAAAAAATTACTAACTTTTTAGAGATAGTTCTTATGAAAAAATTTCACTCAAAGGAAATTAGAAAAAGAAGCGCTATATTCAGAGAAATCGTTTAGAATTTTGTACTTTTCTTTATAATTAATTGAAGTAAAATGATATTTTAGTAATTTCGTCGATAAAATTTGATCATAGTAAAATTACTAATACTCTGACATAGTTTTGGTCACTCCAGTAACACATGTATATACTTATTAAATACTTAATTGGCTCCGATTTAAAGGAAAGAGGGTTTAGGCAGGCTTGTACATTCCTACATTATATGACAAAGGCCGAAATATAAGTTAATTAAATTAGGTGCGAAAAAGATCTATATATTTTCATTATAGTGTGATCAGTAAAGTATTACCACAGTACTGTAAATTACTGTATATAAAACTCGGGTTACTTACATTTCAACAGTTTTAAAAGCATATAAAAGACCCAGTTCTTATGCTGTATTTTAAAGAGAAAAATGTTAAAGAGAACGCATACTTGCGTAGAGTAATAAAATTATTTAATTGGCAGGTCTGTTTGTTGATTTTTTTTTATCAGTGATTTTTTTTTTACGCGACACGCGTGCGGACGGACAAAAAATTTCCAAATTGTGGTTCTGATCTAATTTTATGTAGTTGATATAAAAAAAATCAAAAAAGTAATTTTTTTAGATCAAACCGCATCAAAAACGTAACTTTTATATCACCATGCGTAAACACTAAATGTCCGTCGCTACGCTC
>QKWP01000769.1:46341-69865 GCA_003550325.1 Gigaspora rosea
CATGTGCATATATTATGAACCTGAACATGTTCATGAACCTTGAACTGAACCTGAACTGAACTTTTTTTAAGTTCAGGTTCAGGTTCATGTTCAATAATTTTAAGTTCAGGTTCAGTTCAGTATTGAACTTTTAGAGCAGGTTCAGGTTCAGGTTCAGGTTCATTGAACCTAAACCTGAACCTCTATTGAACTGAACTGAACTTCGAAACCCTAAGTTATGGTTCTAGGTTTTCAAATGCAAGTTTGCCGGTTCAAGCCCTACTAGTAGAGTTGGGGTACAAAATTTTTGGGGCATGCCCTGAGAGGCATGCTTTTGACAAGAGCATGTCCTTTTGTGCCCTAAGTATGCTCTCTATAAAGATTATGATTGGCTAATCCATATAAATTAACTGATCAATAAATTAATATACTAAACTTTATTTTTACTATCTTTTTGAATCTTTAGAAAAAATACTTTGCTTTAGTTTGCTATTTATTAAGAAATACTATTTTGTTTATAGATTTAGCTTTTATAATTTTAAATTAACTATAAGTATCAACATAAAATTTGCCTTTTAAATCTTTACTCTTTTGATTCTTTTGCAAAATAAAATCTAATTATTACAAAGAATTTATAAATTAAATATAAATCATATAAATAATGTCTAATTTATTTTTTCACAAGAAAATAATTTAGATGTTATCTATATAATTTTACAATAAGAGATACAATAGTAAATAATACATTTTATAGTAAAAAAATAAATTTACTACTGCAATGTTTTATTTTATAATTATAAATATTTCTGATAAAAAATAAAAATTTGATAAAATTTGCTTAAAAAAACTAAATAGATATAATTAAGTTTGGGCTATAGCTATGCTATAATTTTTTTTACTATGACTCTGGTATACTTAATTGTTCAATTATATTCCTTTCAAGTCACATAATAAAATCATATGATAGGGGCTTGCTTTTTAGTCAAAAGAAATGCCCTGGGTATACACTAAGGGGCATGCCCTCTGAGGCATGCTCTTTAATACTATGGCCCCAACTCAGTGATGGGTTTGGGACAATTCAGAAATGCGCTGGGACATTTTGGCATTTTAGAACATTTTTATAAATTAAAACTACTCAAAATTTTATTAAAATAATCTACTTTAATTTTTTTAAAAATAAATTTAGTACTTAAAAAAATATATAACTGTATATTTTTTAAATCAACTTATTAATTATTAAAACTTGGGACTTAGTTTGGGACAATTTGGGACACTAGGACATTAGGACGTTGGGACATTGCAAAAAAGCTTAAAACACTGTCTGAACCTATTACTGCCCCCAACTCTTCCTACTGGAGAACAAAAAAAACTATATGAGATTATAAGATGAATGAGCTAAGCTAGAATACTAGAACTATAGTTGAAAAATTTTAACTACAAATTGTACGATGTTTTATAATACTATAATTTCTTAGCAAAACTTGGCTAAAAGCAAATTAAATACCTCTAGTGGAAATCTGGGCACAAAATCGAATACCTCTGATAAAATTCTGGTTGAATATATATATCTTTAACAAAATTTTAGTCAAAAACACTTGAACAGTTCTAGTTAAATTCCCAGTTGTAAATGGGTCAGCTGGTTAATTTCGGTTGAGAATGATAGTTTGAAATTATTACTATAAATAGTAAAATATATCTCTGTGTTATTATACAAATAGCTGCTATGGTTGCTATAGCACATATATATATAGGGAACCTTGCGAATTAGGAAGGCCCTATTAATTAATATTGGTCTTAATAAAAAGAGTATCAACAGCACCCCTGGCATTAAGACTAGGGATATTAAAAAATATATATATGTACTCATTCTGATTTTTTTAATTCTTTTAATTTTCTGGTTTGTTGCTTTTTTCTATTTTTTCAGAATTTAGTATAAAAAAATTACTATAATTTAACTTTTGCTTTATTTTGAAAAATTGAACAAATTTTTAGTAAATAATTACTTATTAGATTTCTTTTAAGATTAGAGTGCTAACATTTATTACCTAATATTTATTTACTATAGGGGCTTACTCCTCACCCCTAGATAAGGTCTATAAATAGAATTTTGGCCAATCAAATTTAACTAAGATAAAATTTTTCTTGATTCCCCACCCCCTAAAATATTATCTAATAAATATCAGCGCCTTTATCTTTAATAATATCTTTAGAAATCATTAATTTTTTGTATTTTGGGCTAAGAAAAGATTGATATACTGCTATTATGTATGCTATTTTCTGATTAGATACAATTCCAAAGAGCTAAACCCAATTTAAAATTTAAATAATATAAGTATTATCTTTATCAAAGCTATTAGCAACTTTTGTAAAAAGAAGCTTATAACAATTCTTTATTTTTTTTAATTTTTTCTACTTCAAAACATCTTTAGGTTTTACTTTGCTATTAATAGGGTCTAAAAAATCAGCGAAAATAAAAAGTATAAAATCTTTAATTTTAGTAATTAAAGTACTTCATAATAATTTAACTTTTTTCAAAAGCTAAAAATTTTTTAAAATTAAAAAATATTAATGTATTTAGTATTTTTGAATATATATAAAAAATGCAACCATTTTTTGAATTTATTCAAAAATATTTAAAAATTTTTGAATTTATTCAAAAAATATTTAAATATTTTAAATAAATTCGAACATTTAAAAAAAAAATAAATAAATAAATTTTTACAAATTCATGAAGCTTTTTCATATAGTAGGTTTTTCTAATTTTTTGCTAATATTCATTTTATAAATTTGAGGTAGTGCTTCTTAAAGTATTTTGAATTTATTCAAAAAATATTTAAATATTTTAAATAAATTCGAACATTTAAAAAAAAAATAAATAAATAAATTTTTACAAATTCATGAAGCTTTTTCATATAGTAGGTTTTTCTAATTTTTTGCTAATATTCATTTTATAAATTTGAGGTAGTGCTTCTTAAAGTAATCTTTTGCTTTTTTTTTGAATTTTTCTTTTGTTGGATATATAGAGTTGTCTAACAACTCTTTAGCAATCTTTTTGATACTTTGCTAATTATAAAAAAATTATTAAAATAAAATTTAAAAAATTTAAAAAAATTACTTCTTGAAAAGCTTTTTTATTTATTGCATTAAAGCTTTCTAGTAAATTTTCTTTGAGTTTTTTTAACTGGTCTTCAACCTGATTTACTTTTGAAGTAAGTTGCCTAATCTGATAAAGAATCTTATCTTGATTCTCTAAAATTTAGAGATTATCCTTTCTGATACTTTATTTAAAATTAAATTATAATCAATAAAAATATTTAAAAATAAAAAAATAATTAAAAAAAATTTAAATTAAATTAATTTCCTTTGAAAGTTTGTGCAAGTTTTTTTGAACTTGCATTCTTGTTTCCTTCAATTTCAAGTTTAGCTACCTGCTTTACAGTTGTTTCTTCTCTACCTTTTCTTTATTGTCTTGCTTTTTTTAGAACCAGAGAGTTTTTTGTGCAAACATTTTTAATCTTTTTAAATATACAATATATATACCGGTATATATTTTTTTGTTTTTTAACCGAGACCTTGCTCTTTTCTTATTTATTAAGTTGATAATTTATTACATGCAGAAAAGAAGTTAAAATAATATATTACAACTCTATAAGAAAAAGAAACTCAGGCTTTATAATGGCCTTCCGCTACCAACAATCTTTACTTGAGGCCTAATTGTTAGCTAGACAAAGTTATTTTATAGTAACCTGTCAGACTTTATAATAAAAATTGTTAACATTGATAACCTTGTCCTGACTAACTGGCCCAGGCCACAGTATGTTAAACAAAAAGCAGTTATATGGTCTGGACTGCTTGATATAGAGCTTCTAAAATCTTCTTCCAGTGGTTTCCCTATAAGTCTTACATATCCTTCCATGTTACTTGTTTCCAAGCCACTCAAGACAATTGTATTCAATATAGTAGGTGCCTTTCTTTTTGGTAACAGTAAACACTGCAAATCTTTTGGAGAGGATACGCTAAATTATCTACTTTTTGAAAATTCTTTACAAACCAGCGATACCAAAAAAAAGTTCACTTGTAACTGTAGTAAAAATAGTGTATAGTCCAATATTTATCAGAAAGCCGCCAAAGACTTCTCAATATGTAGTGAGTGATAAACTCTAAGCTTGTTAGCAGGTAATCTATGAACTTTACCTCTAAACGACAAGTGCTGGTTTTGTGGTGAGTGACAAACTCTAACTTAGGCTATTAGCAAATACTCAGTTAACCGTATCTTTAAATAACAGCTGCCGGTTGCATGTTACCTTGGTTTTTCTACTATTTCTTTAAGGCTTTTCTTCTGAAGTGCTAGCATTTTTGTTGGTACAAGTGAGGGGGCATCCATAAATAACGTTATACAAGAGGGGGTTGGACGAATGATAACGTTTTTCTCAATAAGTAGGGAGTCAAAAAAATATAACGTAATTTTTTTAGAAAAAATTGGCTAAAAATTGAACCAGTAGTCCAAATCTAATGATATTGGTACCATTCGATTCGTCTCGGTGAGAGGAGTCGAATGGTACCAATTTTATTTCATTTGGATTACTGGATCAAATTTTATTGGCCAAATACTATTGGTTATTATGTTTACTTATAAAATAACTATAAAATCAATAGTTTTTTGTGAATAACTATTGATTCAGTAATCCAAATAAAATGATTTTGGTATTATTGGATTCGTCTCATTGAGACGAGTCGAATGGTACCTAAATTATCCAAATCGGATCACTGTGGCACAATATATTCAAGTTTTTGTAAAATTTTATATATAAACATACGGATTTTGAAAAATTTTTTTATATAGTAGAGAGGGGTCCATTGCTACTATGAGGGGGTACATAATGTTATTTATGGATGCCCCCTGATCAGTGGGTAGAGTTATGGAAGATTTTTTTATACAATATATATTTTAAAATTTTATTATATAATTATGGCTAAAAAAGTTATATAGTATATTATAGTAATTATTTATTTAATTCATAATCCATATACCAATCAGTGGCTGCATATATTACCATATATAGTAAAATTAGGGAAAATCAATTATTGTTTATCAAATTTCTGGAATCTGGCATTACCAGAGCAATAGCGAATTTTTTTACTAAGGGGAGTAACAAAAATCAGGTGATTTTTTAGAGGGGGAGGGGGTAAAAAAAGTTGAAATTATATATAAGAACCTGACTATTTATATATTGAGAAAGAGGGAGGGGGGTAGGCCTCTGATAAAAAATAATCAGGTGATTAATGACACTGCCCTAAGCTAACCTTTCTTCTCCACTAGATGAAAGTTGTAGAACACATTCTTTCGATTCCAATGGTAGTAAAATTATTAAAATCAGCCCAGTAGATCACAAGATATTGTTAAAAAACGTTTTGCAACCATATAGAGTTTCTATGTAAACAAAATATTGTTTACATAGAAACTCTATATAGTCGCAAAATGTTTTTTAACAATATCTTGTGATTTACTAAGCCAATTTTAATGATTTTATCACTATTAAAATAACAAAAATGTGTTCTACAACTTTCGTCTAGTAAAGAAAGATTAGCTTAGTAAAAAAATTCACTATTGCTCCGGTAACGCCAGATTCTAGAAATTTGATAAACAATAATTGATTTTGCCCATATATTACTATAAATTTTCATTGTTTGGTATATGGATCACGAATTAATATAATTTAAAAAATTTATAAAAAAAAACTTAAAGAAAAATTAGTTGAACAAAAAACTAATATAAAGTTAGTTATATTTAAAAATAAGTAACTAAATGTACAAAATTTGTAATATAATAAATAAAAATATTTCAAAGCTTTAAAAGTGCGATATTGCAAAGATTTGCAAAGGTTGTTAAAAGTTATAAAAAAAACAATAATATTGATTAATGATTTATAATTTACTATTTATAGTAAAATTTAATATCACTACAAATAGAATTGGAGTTACAAAAGTTGGAGGCATACCTAGATGTATGCTCTTTAACCAAAAGGCATACCTCTATCATATAATCTATAGCTAATGCATAGTTAGAGATACATTGGTTCTGAAAATGACCAGTTCAGGACTGGTTTCAAACTGGAACCAATAAGAACCATAGGACCATTAAAGGACTAGTTCTTGGACCAGACCTTGTAAACATAATTGTAATATTTGTATTATCCAATCAAATTTCTTGATAAGATATAATATAGATTATATGAAGTTTGTTTATATCTAAAAATGCTAGTGAAATTAAACTATTTCATTAGGTGAAATGGTGAAATAGTTTTACCAGAATTACACCAAAATAAAATTTTGGTGAAATAGTGAAATTGGTGAAATTGGTAAAATAGTAAAATTGGTAAAATTGGTGAAAATAGTAAAATTGGTAAATTAGTAAATTGGTGAAAATAGTGAATTGTGAATTGGTAAATTAGTAAAATGGTGAATAAGTGAATTTTGAAACGGTAAATTGATAAATTGATTGTCTTTTAAAAAAAGCATCTTTCTTTTTATTTATTTCAATGAAATTAATAGTTAGAATAAAATTAAGGTAAAGTTATTTGCTTCTGTCACTTTGCAAAATTTATTTTTACGTTGTGCATTTTGCATTTAAATTTGAACTTAACAGTTAACAGTTTTGATTTTTAAGTGTACTTGTAAAAACATAAAATATAAAAATTTAAACAAAACCCTAGCTTTTAAAAAGCAAATATAGTCTGAATTCCAGACTGAAATAATTCTGGACTCTAGAATTTACCATTTCACCATTCTGTCATTTACTATTCCACCATCTCATCATTTCGCCAATTCACCAATTTACCAATTCACCATTACCATTTCACCAATTCACCAATTTACTATTTCACCAATTTACCAATTCACCAATTACACCAATTACACCAATTACACCAATTACACCAATTCATCAGTTACACCAGTTATACCATTGCCAATTAGTAATTGGTAAAATAGTAAAATCATTTCACCACTTTGATTTAATTTCACTAGCAACTATATTTATATCTAACAGTAAATAATTACATCATTTTGGGTTAATAAAATCTTATGCATTAAGATTAATATAATTATTTAAGGACTGTTATAGAACTAAAGAAATGGACCAAACTAGGATCATAAATACTATATTAATGGTCCTCTTAGGGACCAGACCAGACCAGACTAATGCATCCTTATACATAATTGGCTAATTTATCATTATATTGATTTTAGTGATTGATCAATCAGAATACAAACATTTTTATATAGTACTGTATACTTTATTTGAAACTCTATTATTTCATTGACAATTACTTTATATATAGCACATTTTATTATTCACTAACAAGTTTATTTTACCAATAGTCTATTTACTAAAGTAACAAGCTTTTTTTTATAAATTAACTAATTTAATTTAATTCTAATCTGAAACTAATAATATTAATTAGAATTACTTTTGTTTATAAAATAAGCTTTGGTAAAATAAACTGTCAATAAAGTAAACTTATTGGTAATTGTTAGTAGAATGTAGTATTTATGAAGTGATTGTTGGTAAGTTAATCAGATCTTCTTTTATATCTAGAAAGGCATACTTCAAAAATTTGCAGTACTTTTAACTTTAACTACAAATAACTATTATCGCTCAAAGAAGCAATTCAAAAAAATCTTTATAGCAAAATATTTTACTATGATAACAAAACTTTGGACAATCAATAAAAGTTTTTAGCATTAAATTTTACATATAAACAAATTCTTTTAATTCAAACTCTATCTAACTCTAACTCTAAATTTTTACTTTATTAAAAATTTAGATTACTTGTAATAAGTTAGCAGGCTGTGCTTAATCTTGGTTTACAAATAGTATTCTTTTCTTATGATTTTATATGCTATTATATAACCAATAACTTTGCTACTAACACTATATAGAGTAAAAATTATACAAAATCACACTAATTTTTTTAAAAAAAATTTAATAAATGTTTAATAATTGCAATATATTTGCCACAAACAACATTTTATATAATATTATTACAAGTTTTAATTATTTTATATTTTTTTAAAAAATTACAAATTATTTAAGAATTAAATAATTTAAAAATAATTTATTTAATACATTTTTAATAATTTTGTATAATTTTGAAATGTTTCAAAATTAATTAAAGTATATTAACAAATGAAAGTAATATTGTTAATTTATATAAAAACAATATCTATTGTTTACTATTTATAGCAAAATTTAATAAAGATTTTTATTTTTCAAAATTGATTGTATTTCAAAATCAGCAAGAATATAATTCATTTTTCACACTATTCTAAATTAATATATGCATTTAATTAATTTTTGTATAGTGGAATTCATCTAAAGCCATCATCTTTTAATTATAAAAATTTTTAAATTGTTATAACTCTTTAAAAACTATTTAAAAAATTTTTTGATAATTTAATGGCTTATTGTTTAAATTATTAAATTATCTAATTTTTAAACTATTATTTTAATTTAAATTTTTATATAATTCAAAAATTTTGACATTTATTTATAAAAAAAACATAACAAAATTTGAATTTATTAATAAAAATTTAAATATTATTAATTAATTTTAAAATTGTATTAAGTTTTTTTGCATTTTTATAGGATAATTAGGTTATACTGCAGCTAAAAAATTGGCACCTATATATAAAATATGTTGGCTTTAGATGAATTTTACTATATAATAAAAAAATTTTAAAAGTTAATATGACAAATTAATTACATTAAGAAAAAGTTTATATAATGAATTAATTACAGATAGTACAATTTAGCAAGGCTAAAATATATCAGATACTGTATATGGTGAAAACACTGAGACAATTTTTATTAATGATAGATAGTAAAACCAAAATCAGTTTCTAATTTTTATTTATTACTATTTTTTTTGTTCATTTTATATATCTATTGGCATTTTGCTAAATAATATATTTTATAATCTTTTATACTATTTTTTATTTTTTTTTGCTTTGACAATACTGCTTTTATTAACTAGGAAGACTGCGTATCTTTGTACACAAAATTTCAGTTTATAGCTACTACCGAAATCCCTCCTTTCTCTAATAAAAATTTACTTGCGCTACAAAATGTCCGCTAAGTACAATCTGCCACAACAACAATTTTCTCAAACAGGAGCATGCAACTCTCTGCACGTGCTCCCCCGTAATTACTGATTGGCTGCTGTTAGCCTTGTCAAGATTGCCGATTTCTTTAAATCCTTCTCACCTAGCTTCAATAGTAGAGTGATATCAATCCAAAACAAACAGAAAAAAGGTACAAGCAAGAAATTTAAAAGGGAAAAGAAAAAAGGGGGAAACTACAAAACCTAAACGAAATACCAAATACAACAAAAAGAAAAGAAGAAAGATGAGAAAGACAAAGAAAAAAAACTAATCTATAACAAACACATAAGAAAAAAGTGTGAACGTAAAAATTATATAATACTGTATAGAAGCTCTACCAAAGTATTATATGTAAACTATATAGCAGAAAAATAAATACTAACAAACTACACCTAATTTTATAAAAGAAAAGAAATTTCTACGAATATTCCAGAATAATCTCTGACACGTCATTCACTGTTTACATTGTAGCAAAATGCGTACTCGTGATGTCGACTCCAATTAGGTAGGCGCAATCCCAATTTGGAAGGAGTAAACACTACTGATCTTCTGGAGGGAGTAAGCTGGATTTTCCACTTTTTGGTGAAATTTCGAAAAAAACCAAAGGAGAGTACCGAAAATACCAACTTGTAAAGGACTAAAAGAGTATATGCTATACAAAATATTATATTCAACCAAAAGTATGCTTCTACTAGTGTTTCCACACCTTTTAACAAAAACTTTAGAGTTTTCGGCTCTACTACGTCTTCTATAGTACCAGAGTCTTCTACCGGGGAGTCAAACCAAAAGGAGAACTCTTTTTCAGCTCTATTTCAATTATCTCAACATTCGATCTGGAACTCTGGTTCCCAGTTGCTCCAGGGTAAAGTTTTGTTGTGTATAAGTATAATAATTGTATAGTTGTCATAGGTCAGTAGTTGTGAAAAAGTTGGTACAAGGGATCGTCAGAAAGAGTTTGATATAGATCAATGCTTTTATACTATTTTATTATATATAGATTCCTTAATTTTATTTTTTTTTTTATTTTTTTATTTTTTTTTGTGTTAAAGTTCTCGCTTTGGGTGAAAGTTTATTTAATCAAGCCTGTGGATCAAGGGCGCCTCTTTGGGCGCACCCACAATTGAGTTACATTGAATGAGAGTACAACTAGCCACACGTACAACTTTTGGTTGTCTAATTTAAGTAGTCCGCCCGAAGGTTCTACACTAGTTGCCATACCTACAACCCAACTAGGGGATTGCCTATTTAAACCCTCTGGTCCAACGCTTCGCATGTCAATCCTACTTGTGATCACCGGTACAGCCCTCCGATACATTAGTCAGTCGAAGACAGTCCCAGATGTTACCTACATCCCCTTAGGACTAATTTATTCTCGCGGGTAAACTTGGTAGAGCAGTCCTTGTCCCACACAGGTATTACCTACACTTCGGTAACTTACGCACTCACCGAGGCAAGCAACTTGCAGTCAGGGGGTACCTAACCGCTACTATTACCTACTTCTGCCCTTGTAAGGTTCGCACCGACCCCGGTACCCACCATTACTTTCCTACCGGTCCATCACCGGGTGCCCCAAACTTCCAAACCAGTTGGCCCGGAAGGGTTGATCTACTCAGCATTAGGTGCTACTATGGTTTTTCTTCCCTGGTACCTAATTCCAGAACATAGGTCCTTTTTCTCTGGTACAACTCCGGCAGCCAGGTTGGTGGACCCTCTCCTCCGAAGGTCATATCGTCTAGTTCTCCAGCTCCGGTTTCCGATATTCCAGTTCTGGTAGCACCGTCAAAGATCATTGCTACCTTCTTACTTGGGACTTTCCAAATGTGTTTCCATTTCCCCGGTTCCTTGGATTTGTCTGTGTCACCAGACACAACTTCGCCCGAAAGCTCCCATTCGAGATAGTAACCAAGGACTACAGGTAATATACCCAACCGATCGACAGGAAACGGTTACCGTAACACAGGTCCATTTTTTCCAAAGCGTCGCCAGTGGGATTTGAACCCTAAACCTGCCACTTGGGGGGTGACAACTTACCAACTTCCCTAAGTCGCCATACCCTAATTCCTTAATTTTATTATTTATTTTACAATTTATTTTAGAATACCAAAATTGTGCTAGTTAAGTTTATTTGATTAGTAGGCTATACTTAATTTTAGCTTATAGCAGTTTTTTTCTTTTATAGTTTTACATACTATTCATAATCAATATTTTTCTATATAGAGTAAAATTAATTAATTACATTAATTTTTTTAAAAAAAATTTTAATAAATATTTAATAATTGCACATAAATTCACAGATATGCTATGAAAATTAAATAAATAAAATTTGATAAATTTTAAAAGTAGGGTGAATATAAATCAATTTTTATATAATTTACAGAGTACAAAAAAATTTTATATAGAAAGCAAAAATATGCTTTTAATAAAACTTTTCAAAATTATAGCCAGTATTTTCTAAAATTTTGTAGTATATAATTTGAAGTTTTTTTATCTGTTATATAAAATTTTAAACCTTATATCATTTAAAAAATCTACCTTTGTATATTGGTAAAAAAGATTTCAAATTTTTTTAGATTATACAAAAATTGCTAATTATAATTAGTTAAATTATTGTTATTTACAACCCTAAGGGCCATATTATTAATCATCAGATTATTTTTTATTAGAAATCTACTCCTTCTTCCTCTTACATAATATATAAATAGTCAGATTATTTATATATAATTTTACCTTTTTTTACCACTTTCTCCTCTAAAAAATTATCTGATTTTTGTCACTTTTCTAATTGGTCAATTACCTAATTTTATATAATTACTATGTAATCATTGTTAAAAATAATCTACATTCATTTTTCCTTAATTATTTTTTTTGAAAAATTACAAAGTATTTAAAATTATTATAATGAATTGAATAATTAAATAATAATTTAATAATTTTTAATAATTTTGCATAATTTTAAAATTAAAGTATATTATAATAAATTAAATAATTTTTAAATTAAATATTTATTGAACATATATAACTTTTAATTATTTCAAATTACCATGCATCATTTTGAAATATTTATATGAAAATAATTTTTAATAGATGCTAACATAATAAATTAAATACTTTAGTTTAGTTTAAAATATAGTCAACTTTCTCTATTTATTAAAAATGTTCTTTAAGAATTTTTATATATAAAAAATTTTTAGATTTGGTTCTCAAAGAGTTATTATTAGCTAATCTGAACTCTATAATAAAATTTACAAATGTTCTAGAGTATTTTGTTCGAATTATAGAGAATTTAATAGTATTTGGATTAGAGAGATTTAGATTAAAAAAAGATAAATATATAATCAGAATTTCTATACTTTTAAATATAATTAAAAACTTTTTTATTTTTTATAAAAAATTTATTTTTAAATATCTTTAAACCATTTTAAGGATAGAGTATTTTTTTGGTTTATGTAATGTATAAATTTGCAAATCTTCTGTTCCTGATTGGCCAATCACTTGTTTGGCCAATTAGAAACAGAGGATCTGCAAATTTATATATTATACAAGCTAATAAAATATTCTACCCTTAAATCAAATTGAAAATATAATAATTTTAGAATATAAATTCTACTATTTCTTTTTAAATATCAAATATAATTCTAATTTTATTAAAATATCTAGCTTTAAATATTCTATCTGCAATTGTATTTTTTTATTACAAATAGATTAAGTGAATATATGTCCAAGTTAGTGATATAAATCAAAAATCGATTAATTGATTAGGTGAGTGACAAAAATCAGGTGATTTTTATGGGTGGAAGGGGGTAAAAAAAGTTGAAATTTTATATAAGAACCTGACTATATATATATTAAAAAAAAGAGAAGTGAGTAGGCCTCTGATAAAAAATAATCAGGTAATTAATGATAGTTGATCGAGTTGGCAACTAATCAATTGACTATTACAAACCTGATTTTAATTGATTAACCAACTAATCGATTAATCGATTAATCGATTTTTAACTAATCAATTAACTAATTAACTAATTAATCAATTATTCGATTAGTTTAATCGATTAGTTGTCTATATACCAATATATGCTACTATAAATATATGTAGAGATCATATGTACAGTACAGTACATATCAGATATTTAGCTAATTGATTAGTCGATTAATCAACTAATTGACCAATTAATTAACTGATTAATCGATTAATCAATTAATTGACTAATCAATTAATCCATTAATCGACTAGTTGATTAGTTAAAAACATAAGGGCGCTAACATTTATTATCTAATATCCATTTACTATAGGAGCTTACCCCCACCCCCAGGTAAGATCTATCCCTTAAACCGTCTAGCGGGCAAATTTGCCTGCTAAAATTTTTTTATATTAGTTTTTATGTAATTGTGCCCAATTTTGCTAAGCTTGTCCCCCTACATTATTAAACTAAAATTAGAGTTTGCTGTACAACCAATTGACTTCCTGTTTTACAGCCCTCTCATGCATTATGATACAATGGCGCACATGATTACTTGCCATATATAAAATCGCATACGTATTTATCACATGCATCTCAAAAAAAAAAAAAATTATCGTTTGTGTTATGTCTAAAACTTCGCCTTTTACAAATTCATCGTTCGCAAGTTCTTCGTCATCTCTTTTGGAAAATATAGAGACGTATGACGATGATGACAATGATGACAGATATGTACCAATTTCAACATTTCGCCAACATTTTTTAAACGATTTGGATTCAGATAGCGAGAACGAGGATGAGAATGCTGCAGATACAATAAGTGTCCCAAGAGAAAACATAAACAAGCCCAAGCCCTCCAACTACCACCACCTATATTTGAACCATTGGTTCACCCAAGTCCTTTGCGTCATGCGAGTATTTCGTTGCCAGCACATTTTGAAGTTGGTGTCTCCAGACCGGTCGATTTTTTTTTACTTTTTTTTCCTCTGTCCATGATGGACACGATAGTTGCCAATACAAACGAATACGCTTCAATAAAAGGTACAGGGGTTACCAGTAGACAATGGGAAGATATAACCCACAATGAGTTTCTTGTTTGGGTTGCCTTGGCTATCTATCAGGGACTTTTCAAGTTGCCGTCTCGTGAACAATATTGGAATGAAGATCCAAGACTCCTGGTTCATCAAATTTCAAAGCAAATGGTATTCAAACGCTTTGAATCAATAAAAAGGTTTCTTCATGTCTCCCCTTCCGCCCCCGCATCCACATTAAAAAACTATTTTGATAAAATAGAACCATTACTTTCCCATGTTCGCGAGGCTTCGAAACGGTACTACACAGCGGGATCCAATATTTCGGTGGATGAAATAATGATATGATTTTCTGGAAAAAGCATCCATACAGTGCGAATAAAAAATAAGCCAGTTCCGGAAGGGTTCAAGGTTTTTTCTCTGTGTGAATCTGGGTATACATACACTTTTCTACCAAAATCGCGCGTTGCTCCAAGTAACGTAGCAAAAGTGAATGGTCTTAGTAAGGTTGGGTCTCAAGTTCTTCACCTTGTTAAACAACTTCCGTACGAACGATACCCTTATAATATATATATGGACAATTATTTTACTGGTGTTCCTCTCTTTTAGCATCTTCGACAAATCGGTATTGGAGATTGTAGGACTGTTCGAAAAACGTCAGCTGGATTTCCAAAGGAATTAAAAGTGGATAAAGGCGCTAAATTAAATTGGGATGTTCGTTCTGGTGTCGAAGTAAATGGTGTTTTGGCTATTTTCTGGCAAGACAATGGGCCAGTCACGATGTTATCAACCATTTACGGTCTTGTGGGTGAAGAATGGGAAATTGAACAAGAAAGACGGCGACCAAGGGAAACAAGTACCAACGCAGCAAAGGTTCGAGCAGTATTTGGCTCTGAGCCAAGAAAAAAATTAAAAATTCCAAAAGTAATCGATGATTACAATCATAGCATGAACGGTGTGGATGTCGCAGATCAACTGAGATCCTATTATGACACTCAGCAAACTGCGCAGCGTAATTGGATGCCTTTTTTTTTTTGGCTATTGGACACCGACATTATTAATGCATACTTAATTAATAAAATTTTAGGATCGAAGCAAGAACATAAAGAGTTCCGTAATAAACTTGTTTGGGGTCTTATTGAACTTGCGAACGATCCAGGTGAACCTCAATTAAGAAATAGTTCAAATCGGGAAATAAAAAAACCCAAAGTTACAAAAAATTTTAAGCTTTCTGATCAACGGTTGGTGCCTGGAAACCATTTGACTGTATGGAAGGACCGACGAGAAGCATGCCAGTGGTGTGCTTGGCTAGCAAGTAAAAATGAATTGGAAATGAATCGCAAAACATCACACCAAAGCCAGGTTTGGTGTTTATCATGCAATGTGCCTCTCTGTTGCAATAAAAGTCGAAATTGTTTTCTTGGATTTCACCTTGAAAACTAGAATGTCAATGGGTGGGTGGGTGGGCGAAGCGGCCTTAAGGGCCAAAGCTAGCATTAGCTGGGTGGGTGGGTGAAGCGGCTTTAAGAGCCATAGCTACATTAGCTAGGTGGGTGAGTTGGTGGGTAGGCAGGCAGGTTTGCGAAGTGGCATTGAGCAAAGCGGCAATGAGCGAAACAGTTAAAGAGAATAAAAATTTTTTAAAAAAAATTTTTTTTTTTATCTATTTGAGTATTTGAGTGCTTTAATTTATGCATATTATATATTTTTTTTAATTTATCAATCTAATTAATTTATTTGATATTCCGATTTCGCTAAATAACACATGATCAAAAATATTAATTTTGACCTAAAAAATTGGTGATCTTGAAAATTCGAGTTAGCATGCCTGTATCCTGATTTTAAGTGATATTAATGCAAATTGTAAAGATTATGACTGCATCATCAATTTCGCTTAAGCATGTGGTACTTAAATCGGCCCGTAAGACCCAAAAATTTTGATCACAAAAAAAAATTCGTGATTTCGATTCCTTATGTTTTACGTGACCCGAGCTTGTGTCATTTGTTGTTGTTACACGATATGTCCCATGATCGAATTTTGTAGTCAACTATGTCATCCGAGCCTTCGGGCGTTATTCAAGCCGATTTTAGTAAAGATTCACATAAAAATTTTTTTTACCCTATGAAATTTTTTTTTAATAATTTTAGCAGGCAAATTTGCCCGCTAAAACGGGACGGTTTAAGAGATAAATAGAATTTTGGCCAATCAAATTTAACTAAGGTAAGATTTTTCTTGACCCCCCACCCCCTAAAATATTATCTAATAAATTTCAGTGCCCTAATCAATTATTAATTTATTTTTTAAAAATTTTAAACTAATTGATTATGATTTTTTGCCTGATTCGTAATACTAGTCCAAGTATTTTATAACTGTCAAAGATGATCTAGTTTTTGTCAAAAGTGCTAAGAGTTTTTACAAGTTTTTGCTTTTTGATGAATTGTCTCAAAATGATTTTTTTTGATATTAATAAGACCAATGAAATATTGGATTTTTTTCTAAAACCTCTAAAAAAATTTCATTTAAAAATATTAACTTAGCAATCTATGCAAAATATTAATTTAGAAAGTAATATTGTGAATTTATCTAATGATAATACAATTGACCCTCTTAGAACTGATCCTGTTAAAACTGATTATCTGCCAAAGTCAGTTAAAAATTAATTCACCATATCTTTTCTATAAGTAATAACTAATAACTTGCTATTTTTGCTATTCAATAGTCTTTATATATAAATTTCTAATTTTGTATAGAGTAGAGGTTGGAACCGGTTTTAATAATTCGGGTTTATCACGTGAATTTTGTGATATTTTAGAATTTATTAAAATTTAATTGGATTAAATTCTAAAATATCACAAAATTCACGTGATAAACCCGAATTATTAAAACCGGTTCCAACCTCTAGTATAGAGTTATCTAATATGTATTCAATAAATTTGTATAAAATTGATATAGATGGGTTTGTTTACAATAATCATATAATTAGAATATTGATTTTAAGAAGTTTCTGTTCATGATATCATGTAATTAAACAGTTTCCAAGTCTTTGAGATCACAAATAATTCTGTATTCTGCTTTTGATTAAGCTTTAGAAATTTTTCAATTTTGCAATTTGATTAGTTAATGCATATTCGCATTTCATATAATATTGTTAAATTTGATTATCTCTCAAAACTGATATTTGTATATGTTTGAAATTAAGTTACCTTTTTTGGCCAAAAAATTACTAAAGTAGCTTATTTTCAAAATATTGAGCTTTTTGAAAAAATTGAAAAATGTATTAATAAAAAGTTGTCCAATTAATACCAAATTTTTATTGTAATATGTAGTTTACTTAGTAAAATTTAAGCTTTTATATGTAGCAACTGCTAACAAATTTTTTAAGATTTTTAAAAAAAATCAGAGGAGTGCTTATTTTAGGTAGTAGCTTATTTTCAGACATATATAGTACTAAACCTGTCCACTATACATACCAGTTCTGAGAAAGCTGACTGTAATTTGTTTAATTTAGTATATATATCTTTTAAATTAGAGGATAACATATATTTAAAAAATTTTGAAGTTAATCCTAATACTAATATTCTTAATAAAATTTGAAAATACTTTGCAAGGATATTGTAAACTATTTGTTAATATTTTAGTTAGTATAAATTATTTCGAAAATATGTGAAATAATTTGTTTAATGATGAAAATCAAGAATATAATGAATTTTCTAATGAAGCTTATACTGATTTAATAGTTTAATTACAAAATATAAACTAAGTAATGCAACTAGTAATAAATATTCAAATCATTCCAAATCTTTATTATCAAATAATATTAAATAAGAAAAACTATTTATAAATAATATGAAATCTAATTTGTTATATAAGAAAACTAAAGTATAATAATACTAAGTATTTCTTATATAATATGGCATTAATGAGTTGTAGTGATTTGAACCAGTTGGGCTATAATCGGGTAACCAACTTGAACTGAATAAATTTTGGATAATCTGTTGAGTAAATGCTTAATCAGTTGACCTGTACAACCGATTGAGATCGGTTGATATAATATAATTGACATCATAAAAGAGCAAAGGACTCAAAAAGTTCTAAAATGAAATGAATGAACATAGTAGATGAGATAAAAATTTGAGTAAAGGTCTGAGAATTCCTGAAAGCAAAGGTGAAGTAATCTTATTTGGTTAAATCGGTTAACAGCAAATATTTCAGTTTGGTTAACCAATTAAGAAAATTTTTTTTGGTTCCAATTACTAATAAGTTGTATTCAAAATATATTTGAATTCTAAGATCAGATTTAATATTACATATTTTAAAAAGTCAAACCAAACATTTATTTTGTTAAAAATTGCTTTTAAATTAAAATTTTATATATAAAACTACCTTTTAGTTTTTAACAAAAAAATTTTTTGCTAAATGTTAATAAAACTATAGCTTTTTTAACCCAAGCTTCACTTTAATCCTAATTTTAACTGTATACAGTCAACTCTTTCTAATCTGAACTGCTGGGACTGCTTTTTTTTACTATGTAAAAATTTAGAAAAGTTTAGGTTTCAAAAAGTTATATATAGCTTATCCGAACTTTATAATAAAATTTACAAATATTTTAGAAGATTTTGTTTAGTTTAGAGAGAGTTTAATAGTGTTTAGTTTAGAGAGATTTGGATTAGATAGAGGCAACTATAGTTTTATTCTTATAAAAAAGTTGTTTTGATAGTTATATTATACTTGATTTTATAAATTTATTAATTCTTAATACAATATTATTTCTTAATTTGTAATATAGACAAATTTGGTTGTACTGATTTTTAAATTTTAAATTTTTTAATAAATTTTAAATATTAATTTTAGCTACATACTTGCTAATAAAAAATATAATATTAGTTTTATTTTATTAACTTTATTATAAAAATTTTGAAATTTATTAAAGAATTTTAGTATAATAAAGGTTTAAAGTTTTGTTTTAAATCTTTATTATAAATTTTTTTTAAATTTTATATATTTTTATTTATAAAAAATTTTTTCTTAAACTTTTCTTGTTAGTACTTTTTATTAAATTAAAATAATCATAATTATAAACTATAAATTATAGTAATTATAAAGTGCATCTATAGTGTTTAATACTATAAATTATTTAGATCTACATAAATAAATATATGTTTATCATTGATCAGCATTGTTTTTTTTTTTTACCATTACTTCACTAATTCTTTTTTTTTATTTTTTTGGATTGTAGTATTTAATGTTGTTGCATGATTTATTGGCATTGGTGATTCAACTTTTTCTTTTGCTATTGTTTGCTTTTTCTTTCACTAGCGTCATGGCTCTTTCTTTCACTTGTATTTTGACTTCTCCTGCCTTGGTTCTTTCTTTGTTGGTTTCTTGGGTCTTCCTTTTACTGGTGTTTTGCCTCTTCCTTTCATTGTGTCTTGGTTTTTCTTCTTGCTAATATAGATGATAAGTTTTTTTTTTGTTTATAGTATTTTCTTTTTCTTAAATATTTTACTATATTACTAATTTTTTTTGTAGTATTTAGCATTGTCACATTATACTTTGTTGATGCTGATGTGTTATCATTTGTTGGTATTCTTCACTTATTGGTGTGCTGATTTTTGGTAGCATGGTTTGCTAGTGTCATTTTTTGATATCATTGCATTGTTGTTTACTAACTATGAGACCTAAAGGTTAGAGTTAGAGTTAGTTTTATTATGCTGAGCTTTGGGTGGGTTTTAGTATATGGTTTTGCAATTAAGTTCTTGTTGTCATTTTTTAGTGATATTTAATTATTTTTTTTGTAGTATTTAGCATCATCATGTCATCCTTTGTTGATGCTAATACTGTTGTTATCTTTGTTGGTATTCTTTACTTTTATTGGTATATAGATATTTTTGGTGGTGTGGTTTGTTAGTAGGGTTCCACAATTTGATTTGATCTTCAAATATTTGAATCAAATATTTGATCAAATTCAAATTCAAATTTGACTATATTTGATTTAATCAAATTCAAATATGGTCAAATTTGATTTGATTTGACAAATAATCGATTTGATTTAAAATTACTATTAAAAATTCAAATACAAATCAAATTCAAATTCAAATATTTGAATCAAATCAAATTCAAATCAGGGTCAATTTGATTTGATCAAATTCAAATTGATCCAATATTTGATTTGATTTGAATTTGAGGAACCCTATTTGTTAGTGTTGTTTTTTGACATCATTGCGTCATCATTTACTAACCGTAAGATCTAAAGGTTAGGGTTAGGATCAGTTTTATAATACTGAGCTTTGGGAGGAGTTTTAATATATGGTCCTGCAATTAAGTTCTTGTCATTATTTTTTAGTAGTATTTAATTTCTGTTATTTGTTTGGTGCTAGTTTTTGGGTGGCTAATGGTAATTCTTTTTATGTTGGTATAATAGTAGTTTCTTCTGCATATATTAGTAGATTTTTAATGGATTCATTATATAGTAGTGAAACTACTTGCTTCATTAGGTTTAGAAATAGTGGTTTGATTCATGATTCCAACAGTAGTTTGGTTTGTAATTTTAACAGATAACGAATTTAGAACTATATTGTAAATACAATAGATAAATAAATAAGAGTAATAACAAATATTACGTAATATCCTAAGGGGGGTCTCTGATTTTCTTATGTTAGATATATAAATTTATAACAGCCAATCAAATTTCTCTTATATGGGGTAAAGAGTATAGTAAAAAAATATTACGTAATATCTGTTATTACTCTAAATAAATTAAAAACTTATTAAATATATTTAAAAACTTGTATATTATATTGTATAAATAAAGTAAATAAATAAATTGATTCAAAGTATATATAAAATTATATTGTGTAACTATTTTGGTTTAATACCATAGGTACATTTTAGTAAACTTGATAAACTATTAATTTATTTTCTAATTTATAAAAATTTAATTTTATAAAAAAGTCTAAATGGTGCAGCTGTACATTTTGTACCCCTGATATACTAATAATTAATTCCACCTAGAATTAGAGTTAGGGTTAGGATTAGAATTAAAATTAGTACAAAATTGTGAAAGGATCATTTTTTGTTAAAAGTGCAACAAGGATTATCATAGTAAAATTTTGAGATATCAAAATAGGATGTACAATGTGCATGGGGACTGTCTAGTCTAGTTCTAATTTTATTTATTTATTAAAAAAAGTATTTAAATACAATTTGTTATACTAGCTTAAAGTAAACCAAAAACTAAATGACTATATTAAAGCAGTCTATAAGCTATAACAGAATGGCTTTAAGTTATATATAATATAGTTCTTTATTAACTTTTTTGTAATAATATTCCTTCTTATTACAACTTTCTTTATTGTTTCAATTTCTATTTCATTATACTTTTTTTAAAAAACTTTTTTTTTTTATTTTTTAAAAAAATTTTTTTTTTGCTTTTTATAAGTTATATCTATCTAATACTTTTTTTCAAGTTCTTTATTTAGTCTTATCTTGTAAGTTTTTTACTAATTTAGCTTTTTTTAAATTTTATCATAACTCTATACTTTACTTCTATTTGTTAATTTCTCTATATTGAAGTTTCTAAATATTTTTATAAAAAAATTCTATACCAAAATTTACTAAATCCTTTAGACTATTAATTTCTAAATTATTCTTTTATTGCATTTATTCTTGTCTTTAAAATCTCTTTTTTGTGATTAATAATTTTAAAAAAAATTTTTTTTTAGCAAAATTAATAAAACAAATTTAAAATTAAATTTTTATTAAGAAATAAATAATTAAAATTAATATTAAAAATTCTATTAAAAAGTTAAAAAAAATTATTTTAGCAAAGTTAATAAAATTTAAAATTAAAATTAATATATATATATATACATAACTAAAATTAATATTAAAAAATTTTTATTAAAAAGTTAAAAAAAAAACGGGCCCTGTATTACAGATTAAGAAATACAAAATAATCATTATAATTTTTTTTATATAAACAAAAAATTAATCTTTATATATTTTTTTATTAAACATTTAACCAATTTTAATGTTTTTAACTAACTATTTAAAGCAAAAAATTATATTTTATATAATAAGTTACATTATTAATTAAAAAAAATAATTAAATAATAAAAAAAAAAAGTTATTACGTATAAAGATTAGATAAAAACAATCTACGTACCTCTACCCTTAAAATATAGTAAAATACGGTAATATATAACGATAATAACCAATCAAATTTATTAATTATGCTATATATATTCCAATTAACAAATTTTTTTTTTACGAATATGCAGAATGAAAAATACGCCAATTATATTAATATATATATATAATAGTAAATCAACAATCCCAACCTATAAGCGTCAGTAATTTATTATTTTTAACCCCACGTTTGTTCCCCACAAAAAAATTTATATCTTTTTGAGGGCTAGCCTTTATAACATTTAAATCTACAAACTTTTTATTTTTGGTTGCGTAACCATATCAATAATTTAACCAATCAAATTCGAAAACTCAATAAAAATCTGTTTGTATATCTGATATTTTTTTTAAAAAAAAAAATATCAATCAAATACGCATAAATAATGCATGTGCTTATGATAATGTACCAAACGTTGGCTTAAAAAAAAGAGATGCGCCAAAGATTAACGTTAAGCCGCATTTATTTACGCGAGGTTTTTTCCTTGACTCAAACAATATCTAATATTGGCTTATTCACTGTTTTGTTTACAATCATTGGATTGTTAGATGACGATCACGTTTATATCGGCATTTTTGTAATTTTTTTTTTTTTTCCAATTTCTTTGTGGACTTTTTTTGATCCCTCCTCTTTGGAAGGTGCACCCCAACAAACAAAGGGGATTAAATTTTTTTTTTTTTTTTTTTTGTAATTCTTATCGAACAAGTTTTTTTTTTAAATTAATAATAAATAAACGTATATACGTATCGATATCGATATCGATATACGTATTATATTTTATATAATATAGTCTCATTTTACCTGTTTCTCCTACATACATATTTGGTGATATATGTTAATATCTTCATTGTCTTTGTGTTTTTTTTTCACCTATACTACGTACGTAATAACGGTATGTTAAAATATATCAATTTGAATGATGATTTAGGAATTCTCATTAACTTTAATAAAACCAAATTCGTTTCAAATAACTAGTACGAATATAAAAAAAATTTGAAATATTTTAAATACATAATACATATATATCGATATATATACGTATATATATATACGTATATATATATATTTATATATATATATATTGATATATATATATATATATATATCGATATAATTTTAAGCACAATGAATGGTCTTTTTTTATCTGCAAGATGATCACAAACTTTAAGAAATGGTTCTTCCGGATCGTTTAACGTTAATTTTTTTTTTT